>JAJMKO010000124.1:6214-20355 GCA_030569275.1 [Candida] sanyiensis | reverse complement strand
GGGGGGGTTTCTCCTTGTTTCTGCTATGTTTTGTTTTCGCCTTTAACGCGTTTTTTTTTGTTGTTGTTTGAGGAAAAGACCGCTGAAAGGAACAATCAACAAAGCGATTATCAGGGGGCGGGGGGCGAACATTCTCTCAATGACTGACAATTGCCTCAAGGCACCTACACACACACACAGCCAGTTTCAAACCAAATACATAGACACGCTATGGGCCTAGCCATATGCACGAGATCCAATCCCGACCTGGGGGTCTTGTATTCCGACCGACCGGCTCACCCCCAAAAATATTCATCAGCGTCAGTTCTAAACGCCTTTGCCTACGAATTGAAGCCGACTGTGCCCGTGCAAAATGAACCACAGAGGCGACCAGCAGACGCTGAAGCCGGTCAAGATCACTCCGTTGGAAGACCAAAACCGCTCAGAAGCGCGGACTGTGCGCTTCAATGCGACGGGCGGCCGCATCGCTGCCCGCAAGGCCGACGGCACACTCAGTCTTTGGCTCACGACAGGCACCGGACCAGGCCGTTCTTCCACGATTGCGCTCCCAATGACGCAACAGCAACAGCAACAGCAACAGCAACAGCATCATCAACAGCATCAGCAACAGCAGCATCAGCCAGAACATCTGCGCTCAATCCGCGACTTTGCCTGGCTCACGGACTCGGAGAGTGTGCTCTACACTGTCGATGGCTCCCATACTGTCGCTGTTTGGAGCGTCGGTAGATCCAACACTTTGACAACGACTGTCGACACGAAAGAACCAAACGAACTGGTATCCGTGGCTGGCGATGGCTGCTTCTACGCCGCTGCCTCCAAACGCGTTGTCACAATCATCAGCTCGTCCAACATTCTTGCATCCAAGATTGAGATCGGACAGCACCCGTCTGCAGCAATAGCCGCCACCATATCCTCGATCTGTTGGGCAAACACATCCGATTACCTTTTCGTTGGCCTGTCAAACGGAACCATCCTGCTTTACGAGAAGCAGTCGCCGCAGCTGTGGACCGCTGTGCGAACGTTAACGGGCCACAACTCGCCCATCACGACCATGGCATTCAACCCTCGCCAATTCCTCGTTTCGGGCTCGAAAGAGGGCGTTGCCTCGCTGTGGTCTTTGCAACCGCAGACTTTCCTCGCGCTGATGCGCGTGCATGGCGAAGTTGACGAACCAGTGACGAGCGTTGCGGTCAGTAAAACTGGCACATCCATCGCCATCTGTTACGCACCCAGCCAGGCCGAATCGGAAGGAACAGTGAAAGTGTACGCCGTCTCAGACGGCAAAGTTCTGTTTGAAAGCAAGAGCAACTCGTTTGACTTCACCTACAGGAAATCCTCAGCTTGTGTCAAGGATGGGAAAGTTGTGCAAATGGAACTGGACCTTGGATCCAGACAACCGCCGACAGGTGACAAGGGCCGCAAGGAGGCTTCTGTCATCAGAGACCAGGACATCAGACGTGATGTGGTGAAGACGGAAGATGACAGGAGAGACATCAGCAGAAGAGACGGCCCTAAACGAGATGCAAGACGAGATGGAAGAAGAGATGCACGGGATGACAGAAGAGGGGACTACAAACACGAGGGCACAAGAGCAGATCGGAAAGATTCTCAGGCGGATGATAGAAGAGATCATGACAGACAGCGCGATTCTGATAGAAGAGAGCCTAAGAGAGAAGTGCTTGATAGACGGAGATTCAGAAAGGGCGATCATGGCAGACGTTGATTGAAGAAAAATCACCTGAGCATCTGGTCAGATTTCGGTCTTCATCGTGGACCTACATGAGATCGTAAGACATATTGGTATCGAATTAGATCGGCGGAATTCACACTTGGTGCTTGTCTTTCATTTCGTCAATGCAGATGTTTTGAATTTTATCTTCATAGAAAAAGGGATCAAAGCTCTTGCTTTTATGCGGTTTCTCTCTGAACTTTTTTGTGGATTTAGGTTTTCTAATTTGGAATGCAGGTTGAGGTTGGTGACCACGACAGCTTCGAATTAGAGTAGGTAGTGCTTTATCATCCGATAGTTTGAACTTTGTTATGAGTTGAACAGTAAGTTGTGGGTGTTTTGGTGGGAGGGGATAAAGATGTCTCGAAAATGGACTCGATGGCAGTTTAGAGTGAAGTTTCATCGTCTGGGAGCTGGTGTTAATGAACTTCGGGGGAGTGCTGTTTTGAGTTTGTTCCTGAGAGTGAGGTCGATTGACAACACGGGGAGCAATGATTGCTGTCGTCTGCGTGCTTGAAAATGATAACCCGGTGGAAGATTTCTCACTCAGATTTTGTAATTTGGGTTTTGTCTTGGGTTGGTATAGATAGAGTGGAAAGTTCTGATCATGCCAGTTCTCTTCAAGAATAGACAAATACTTAAAATATTTTTTAAAGGAAGAAAGCGCTTGACGATTCCAAATCTAGAATAAATTTAGTGAATGAACCTTTCGAAGAAGAAGCAAGGAAACTTACCAAGGAAAGAACCTTGGATACATCGTCATTGGATAGACTAGAGTAATCCTTCAAAACAACTTTGCTCACTATTGCTCTAGCAAGAATGAACTGGTTTCTAGGTCTCCCTATTGAAGAACCGGGTAATTTACCCTCCGAGGAAAAGACAACCTCACTTTCTGTTCTGGGCTTGATCGGAAACAGAACATACGGGAGAACGTTCCTTTGGACATGAAATTCATTGGAGCCATTTGGAGTGGCCTTGAATTCAACTCTCGTAAGGACAGGTTCTTTGGAAGTCATAAGAGTCTAACACTCCAAATTCAGACTCTCTCTGATGCAACGGAGTGCCTCTGAAAAGCGCGAATCATCATAATTTAAAGTTTTAGAATCTTATACTATATTGTGTTTCATCTTCATGTTGAGAGTTTTTGGGGCAATCTTATGCAACATTTTTCGCGATTCTAGTATTTTTCAAGCTCTTCGAGGCAGGGTCCCGCGAGCACATGTGCCAAGATGGTAATTAAGAAAATGAAAAAAAAACACTGTTCCAACGCGAATCAAATCTAATGAGCTGTAGCGTACATGGTAGCAATTTTTTATTCTCTCGGTTACAACCGATACAACCGATCAAACCCATCAGCAATTACAATAGCAGAGCGAGCTTTACTTTACCGTTTGTGATTCTTCATGAGCCAGCCTGGACCTCCTTGTGGTTTCCGAGGGCAGACATCCGAGGGCGCCGCAATGGTTCGTGTGGGGAGGCCAGTTAGTATAGGCAAACTCATAGCATTTATCCTGTCAACAATCAGTCTTTGAGCGCATTCTCTTGTTTGTAAACCAGACCCGTACTTGTAAAGGCGTCATACTGCACTGCTCCGCAATCATTGCCCGTTCTTTTTTATTTGGCATTCTGGTTTCCTTGAACACATCTTCAAGAAAGATTCGAGAAGCTTTTGTTATTTGCGATCGTTTCTTCTTGGTGTTGATGCTGTTTTGAAGCTGAACTGTTTTGGATTGAACCTCACCTGATATAGTTACCTTACTGGTTGCTGCTGAAGATTTGTTGGGTCTGTTAACAGATACTGTTGTGGAGGTCACGTTGTATGATTTAGAAGGGGTAAACGGTTGGGTTATCTCCCCATCCAAGAAATCAATGATCTGAGGGCCGTATTTCTCCTCTAGGAAGCTTCTCAAAAGCTTCTGGTACTCGCCTTTCAATAGTGTACTTTCCATATCCTTGTACGACTGACAGTGTTAATATTGAATTGATGTGGAAAAATAGAAAGCAACATACCAGCAAACGAGTCATAGACTCCTCAAAAGTGTCCAAAAGTTTCTGCATATGGTGTTTGTGATTTTTTGGAATGAACTGTAGTACTTTTGACCTATTGAATGGATTGACTGGAGTATTGTCCGAGGTATCGCGTTCTAGGGGCTTCACCTCATTACCTGTGAGACTTGAAACATCCCTTATTAGCATTGACAGTTGCTGCTGTGCCTGCTCGATCTTACTTATCGACAGGTAGCCATTCAGATTTTCACATGAGGAGTCCATCTTGGCCTAGACTCTATTTATGATTCAGGATATGGGTTCAATTCGAACAGGGCAATCAACTGTTTCAAGTACGCTATAAAGAGGACTGATCTCCCTGACTATGATTTTCTTTGAGATAGGTTACCCTACCTTCAGCCCAAGCTCCTGGCTCCAGGCACTATTTAGGTAATTATTTAATGATCACTGCTCCTCAAAGTTATTGGGCTCCCACTACGGTAGTCATCATCAAATATCGATAGGTAGATCCCCAAGGATATTAACTCACATCTATTAAGTTTCTTTAATTAGAACTTGCAGTATAGGATTCATGTGCTTTCTTCTGAGAGTCCCATTGTTTCTTCAGCTTCTTGGACATGCTCTTGCTCACGTCGTCTCCATTTGCATCCTTTGTTGGGATGCCATCGCTATCCCACGCCGACCACTCAGCTGTTCTGAACAACTCAGTTGGAGGAATCTTTGCTCTTTCCCTCTTCTTCTGTTCTTCTAGTTCTCTCGCGTTGGCCAGCTCTAGTTTCTTCGCAGCTTTGGCGAGTTCTCTTTCTTCCTTCTCATGTTTAGCCTTCAAAAGTTCATCGCGCTCGCTTTCAGAGAGGAACTTGATCAACGCTGGTTGACCAACAGTGCGGTCATCCAACGACACGGATAAGGAAAGAAGGGTGTCACGGGTTAAGTCGCTGACCCTCAACACTTCGCCAGCGTCAAGATTTCCAGATATGGCAGCCGTGCGGACACTGTCACGCAGAGCACTTAGAGCCTGAACAAACGGCAACAGCGTCTCTTCAGACGAGCTTCCAGTTTCTTGACTTGCGGAATCCTCGGTCCAACCCAGGCGATCAGCACGTGCAGGGAAACCCAGGACGTCAAGGATACGTGTGATGTAGTAAGTCACTTGGATCAATGGATCAACCTTGACTTCCGGTCCCACGGAGGCAATGTAGGCATTGGCCTTCGAAGTCAATTCAGCCAGAGCCTTGAGGGCTTGCGGGATGGAAAGGTTGTCGCAAAAGGCCTGGTGGACATCTTTCTGGGCTTCATCCAAAC
Source organism: [Candida] sanyiensis (assembly GCA_030569275.1). Taxonomy (NCBI): domain Eukaryota; kingdom Fungi; phylum Ascomycota; class Saccharomycetes; order Phaffomycetales; family Phaffomycetaceae; genus Barnettozyma; species [Candida] sanyiensis. Next base: position 15,314 of record JAJMKO010000124.1, on the reverse strand, counting down.
AGATAAATAGTTGCTTCTCTTGAGGACCCAGTTTTTTGGAGATGATCTGCCCGTTGCTCTGTTTTGATGCATTGTCACTGTTAAGCGCACGCACTGTGGCAAAGAACTTGGAGAAGGTGGATTCCAGAGCCTTAACCTCTTTGATCAGGGCCTCTTTGAAATCAAGCTGGTTGTTCCACTGGGTGGACGCGAAGACAAGACGCAACTGGCGTGGAGTGTAAGATGTCAGAGCTTCTTCAATTGTGATGAAATTTTTCAAAGACTTCGACATCTTTTGCCCTTCAATATGCAAGTGGCCTGTGTGTAGGAAGTAGTTGACCCATTGGCCACAGTCAAAGCAGGCCTCTGATTGCGCAAGCTCATTGTCATGATGAGGGAATGCCAGGTCAACACCGCCAGAATGAATGTCCATTGAGTCACCAAGAATGTCTGAAGCCATGACAGAGCACTCAATATGCCAGCCTGGACGGCCATCGCCGAATGGGGATGGCCAGAGGGGTTCGCCTGGTTTGGATCCCTTCCACAGGGCAAAGTCTGAGGCGTTTCTCTTCCCGGTTCCGGAGGACAGCGATCCTTCACCGTCAGCAATGAGCTCGGTGTGGTTCTTGTTCCATGGCTGCAGTTTGGCGTAGTGGTGTGGCTCCTTGTCAAAAGCAGCAGTGTCAAAGTAGACAGAGCCGTTGGATACGTACGCAAACCCATTGTCAATGATCTTTTGCACAAAGTCAATAATCTCTGGGATGTACTCTGAGACCCTTGTGATCACAGTTGGCGGACGGACATTGAGCCTGGCCATGTCCTCATCGAACTTGGCCTCCCAGAAAGAGGGCAACGAGCGGAAAATCTCCGGCTTGTTGACGGTGGCTCCGTGCTCCTTGTCAAGGACGGGGACCACAATCTCCTTGACAGCATCGAGGAACGAATCTTGGGAGATGGAGGAAGAGGACTGCTGCAGAGCGGCGTGGGCCGTGGTGGCAGCTTTGAAGTTCATCGGAAACTTGGCGTCTTTGACCGACTCCTCTTGGACATTGACAGTGTCCTTCCACGTGGCAAACTCACTTGCATCAACGGAGAACTTTGACTTGGTGAATGTGTCGAAGCTATCCTCCACGAACTTGCGGTCGCCGTTGAAAGCTGCCCTCCAGTGCTCAAAAAGGTACTCCTGTCTCGCCCTGAGGATGATCTTGTCATCGACGTCGGTGACGTTCTGCACGAATTGCACGTCGTACCCGAAATAGTCCTCGAAAACTCTTCTGTTGATGTCGATGGAGACATAATTTCTGGCGTGGCCCATGTGCGACGCGTCATAAACTGTCGGGCCGCAGGAGTACCAGGTCACCTTCTTGCCATGCTTCGGGGTGAAGGCGACTTTGGAGCGGGTCAACGAGTTGAACAGGGCCAACGACTTTGTCGCAGTGGCCTCTGGGGCCTCTGGGGCCTTCCACGGTGGCTGTGTGCGTTTGACTGTGGACATGGCTCTGCGCAGTCTTTGCATGCGGGTACCGCTCTGTTCCTTGTCAAGGTAAAAAACTTTTTTGATGACGCGGGTCTGCCCAAACACATCCTCTCTCTCTCTCTCTCTTCCCCCCTCGGAACTGAAAAAAAATATAGACACATCCCCGGAATTGGTGATCCGCGATGATGTCAGCATGGGCGAACCTTGAAATCTTTGATTATAATTGGCTTCTCACTAACTTGAATACCTTTAGGAAAGGGCGGCTGACGGTGTGTTCTCCTGAGTATGACCACTTTGGTGCGACAATGAGTGTACTTCTTCAAACCTCCTTGGGGAACATCGTCATTGACCTGTATGTTGACGTGGCAAAGGTTGAGTCGCGCAACTTCCTGGCGCTTTCCCTTGCAAAATTCTTCACTCTTTGCCCCATCCATAACGTCCAGAGAGACTTTATAGCCCAGTTTGGTCTGCCGGGATTCCCACACAAGCTGGAAGGACAAAGCGCCTGGCACCTTGCTGGCCTGTCCGATTCGACTGATTTCGAGCTCAAACGAAACAATGTGAGGGCGAACCAGCGTGGTGTGTTGTCCTACACACCGCAGATTGGCAACGATGGGGTATTGACAGCAAACTCTGTCGTGACAATCACATTGTGCGACCTGACCGGGGACCCGTTGAAGGGCAATGTGGCGTTTGGCCAAATTGTCGAAGGACTCGAGACTATCGATACGCTGAATGACTTGGCTGTCGACGGCCAAGGCGTGCCGTTAGAAGACGTACGAATCCATCGTGCCTACGTGTTGGATGACCCGTTGTCCTGCAGCGAGCTGTTCGATGAGATACCCTTGACGCCGTCTCTTGGCGGCACAGTGCCATTCTGCGAGCGGGACTCGATCGACGCATCGAACAATAATGACCTCCACGCTTTGTCGAAGCGCAAGCGCGAGCACGAGGTTGAATCCAACGCAATCGCTCTGCAGTTGTTAGGAGACGTTGAGAATGCCCGGCAGCGGCCACTCGAGACCGTTCTGTTCGTTTGCAAGCTGAACCCTGTGACGACATCGGCGGACCTATCGGCCATCTTCTCTCGCTTCGGGGAGATTGAATCGTGCCAGGTTGTCAATGACCAGGAAGGAAACTCGTTGTGCTATGCGTTCATCGAGTACAAAGAGAAGGACTCGGTTGAGCGTGCGTTTGCAAAGATGGAAGGCGTGCTGATCGATGACAGGCGCATCCACGTTGATTTCAGCCAGAGCGTCGCCATGAACAAACTGACAGGCCAGCAGTCCAAGAAGAAGACGATGGCGGGTCGGAGTGTCAGAAAGTAGTAGTACACGCCCTTAAAAAAAGAATAATATTTGTGTAGTGACGTTGTCTCTTTGTGAAAAAACAATTCATGTCAAGAAAATTGGCCCAACGCATGAGCTAAACCGTTGCAAAAAATGTCCAAAAGTGGCGCTGATGCGGTTAAGTCGAAGAGACCCGGCAAGTCAGCAGCGCGCCACGTCGACCAAAGCCAATACGAGCAAGATTCCGACTACGATAGCGAGGAGGTTGGAGCGGAGAAGGCTGAGGCTGAGGCTGGGGTGGAGAAGGCTGCCAGCTCGCACGACGACAGCAGTGACATATTCTCAGATGAAGACGATGTTAAGGCTGTCGTTCAGGAAGACCGGGTGCTGGAGCCCTTTCAAGAAGAATTCGAGGCGTCTTCTGCCGACGACAACGACAGCGACGGCGGCGACAGCGACGGCGGCGACGAGTGGATGAAACTGCCGCAAGCTGAAGTTGATAAGGCGCGGTCTGCCCAGCAGTCGCGGGAGAAGGATAGCAGTGCTGCCAGTTCCAACACTGGCTCGATAGAGCAATGGCTTCAGAGGTTGGTTGGGCTCCTGGAGCCTCTCGAGTCGCCAATGGAAGCGCTGGCAAGGCTGAACGCACATGCTGCCAGGCACAGGCACAAGAGAGCCAGGCTGACAGAGAGTGGGCGCACCTTGCAAAGGGAGGGCGTTTTGCTGGTTACAGAGTGTTGTGAACAATTGCTTGAGAAGGGAATTCCGCAGGTGTACCATTTGGAGAGGGAAGAACTGATGGTGCGCTTCAAACATGAGACTGGAAGACCTTTTGAGAGGAAGCTGGTACCTACAGAATTCCAATGGGAGTTTCGCTGGATTGGCGATGACACAGTCCATGGCCCGCACTTGACAGACGAGATTGTGAACTGGAAGCGACACTATTTTGAGAACAAGGCCGAGGTACGGCAGGTCGGAGACGCTATGTTCGTTCCCATTGACAAATGGACAGCTCCCCAATAACAACGTTGTGTATACATATACGATTATGAACTGGTGTGCTTCTTTATATTTACCCTTGGGGTCCTTTGTCATTGGTCATCCGAGTCATAGTACTTGACCTTGATCCACAAGCTGCAAAAAGCACATTGGAGGACGATCTCATAGCCCCCCTGCCCGTCGTCCGTGCCCCGCTGCTCCAGGTCCGTCTCATCCAGCACAAAGCCCGCTGGCGACATGCACCGCGGGCAGTCCTTCTCAAAAACAGCTCGTCCATCTTCTTCTTCTTCTTCTTGGTGGTACTCAAAGTCGTCCAGGGTGAAGAGGTCCAATCCGTCCCCAGTCCGTAATGCTCCAACTCTCTTGTATCCCTCGTGCAGCGTTAAATCGTAGCTGGCTCGAAGGCCTGGATCCGACAGCACCCTGTACGCTTCTTTGATCTCAGAGATTGTATCACCAATGTTATGCTCCTCTGTTTTGTCCGGGTGTGATGATAACAGCTTTTTCCGGTATGACACCTTGATCTCGTCGGCAGTGGCGGTCTCATGCACTGATAATATCTCATAATAGGTTTTGGTCTGAGAGCTGGTCATTTGCAGTCAGAGGATATCTTGCCTTGATCAATAACGTTGCCGCAACAAGCAGTGAACAGGTTTGAAAGCGTCGTCAAGAGCCAAACACAACCCATTCAATCCCCTCCCCAAGATTCTCTCTCTCAATCCCCTTGATGGCATACAAATTTGGTAAACCCTCGGAATTGGTCTGGACTTACCCTCGGGGTATAGGTTGACGGCGGGGGGATTCTCTGTTGACTCGGGACGCGGCTGGCGAGCCATGGCTAGCTAGTTGAACGAAAGTCGCTGACGTACATACATGATACTATAAAAGATATGATATATAGTCCCCGCCCCCACCCCCATTCTCTGCAAATCGTGAAAGTGCCAAAAAAACACGCCACTGGCTGCTGGCACTAACCAGAGAGGGCATTAACCCAATTTTCAAATACTGATATGAACACCATGCCATGTCCAAGAATAAGAATTAGGAATCACTCCGTCGATACACACAGCCATCGATGATCGCAGCTTATCAATATAATATTATTTTATCATTATATGTCAATATATAAATGTAACAGGCCTAGCGCTAACTCGATTTGATTATATAAATTCTATTGCTTTTGGGACAAAATTCATACAATAATAATTTTAAATATATAGGTATAACTCTACGTACTTATGTCAAAGCACAGCTTATAATGGCCTTCCACACAGCAACTAGCAGAGACAATGGTCCTTCCTATCATGTACATATATGTATGCAGTGTCATGAGGACCTATGCACACTGAATTGTACTACATATTTCAGGGTTTGCATAGCTCAAAGACGATCATCTTCTGCCTCTGTCAAGTCCCCGTCACTTAGCAAATCAGTGTCATCATGCTGTGCAGAGTGTAGCGACGTCACGCCCAAGATTTCATCTGAGTAAGCACTGGCTGTTGCTGCGGAGTAATCCAGCGAAACGCCTTTGTTGAAGAGCTTACCTTTGATCAAATCAATGCCAGGGCCAGTGATGGTGCCGATGAACCCCACTGTGATGACGACAGCATATCCGACCATGGAAGAGACTCTGTTGAACATGGTGTCAGTGTCAAACTGCACTGGCTCGTTATCATCGCCAAGTTTAATCTGACCGTAGCGGCCAACGTAGTGGTTGTAAATGACATAAATGAGGACACCGGCACCCAAAATTGGAATCAAAACGACGAGGGCCAGGGATAGGCCCTTGAGGCCGTGCTTTCTATTGAATTCCTCCTCGCGCCCTGGACATGGTCTGGCCTCGACCTTGTCAAACTCCTGACCCCCGACGCAGGTCGATAGGGGAATTTTTCTGTAGCCAGTAGGCAGCCAGTACTCGTCACCGCCAAACTCTTTACAAACAGCGGAGGTGTCTGGAGGTGTGTATCCCGGCACCAGCTTGCAATTCCCTGCCGAGTCCCTGTAGTAGTTGAAGTCACATTCAAAGTCTTGACGCGAGCAGGCGCAGTTTCTCATCTCCTCGAAAGGTTTGACGAGTTTCTCCCCAATGTAGCAGTCTGCACCTGGCACTTTTCTGTAGTACTTGGCCTCGTGGCCAAACAAACAGTTGTCAGCCTGGTGAGGGTGGCGCGGTGTCCAGAGATCAAAGTCATCGGTGTCAGGGTGCTGCAAGTCGAGCGAGCACTTTCTAGTCAACAGTTGGGAAAAGTCAATCTGGTAGACAGTGGCCCTGTCCCCGGAAGAAGCTGGGAGACGAGTGAAGAGCAGAAACTTTCTGGAGTCGTCGGACGGAACTGTCGAAATGTCGTTGACGACGACGAGGTCGTCGGTGAACTTGTACTCGTTCCAGTTCTCGCCCTCGTCCAAAGAGTAGTACAGGACGTTGGTGGAGTCCTGGCCGTTGACGAGAACGAGGATCGATCCTTGATCACCGTACTCCCATTGGTAGACGCCTTTCTTGACCTCTTTCCAAGTGACACCCCCGTCACGGGTCAAATAGGTGTTGCCGTCGAGGTACTGGCCCAATTGAGGGCCGACATTTCCCACGCCAACCATCATTCCGATGGCTGAGCCTGAGGAGAACGTGTCCCTGTAATCGGCACGCTCGGTGTAACCGTGGAGATGCAGAGCGCAGTCCTTGAGTGCCTTGCCGAAGCAGCTGTTCCTCTTGCCGTCGGAGTCGACCGCCGGTGGTTGGAGGAAGTCCCAGTCCGCGCCGTCATTGTGGGTGATCTTGGACTGCAGTCTCTTCTTGGCACCGGTCTGGGCATCGGCCGGATTGGCAACGGTGTTGACGATGGCCACGCCTTCCAGGTTCTCCATTTGCTCAAAGTCGACAAACCCGGAAGCGTCTCTGTTGACATACTGTTGCGACATGACGTAGGAAGTGCCGTTGGAGTTGGACTTGAGCACGGCGCCGAACTCAGTACCGGATCTGGCGTTGGTGGTGACGTGGAGGAAGATGGCATGCGACTGCGCCGACAGCACGGTGTAGGCCTGTCTCTTGTCGACCCTGAAGTTTGCCGGGAACTCCGCGTCGGCCCAGGTCTCGCCGTCGATGGAGACGTGTGCCCTGAGCGAGCCGTCCTCGGCGGCAGTGGCGGCGACGAGGAAGTCGTCGCTCTGGACGAAGCCAATGACGTTGGACAGCGGAGTGTCAGTCGTCTGGAAGTAGTCCTTGGAGAAGATGAGTTCCTCGGAGTGGACCGTGTGCTCGTTCTGCTCCCTCGTGCACACGATCAGACGCTCGTCGGTAGGCTGGGCCAGGTGGCCAATGTAGTCGCAGGATTGGACGTGTTCCTGCAGCAACTGGAAACGCTTGCCGTAGGACTGGGTGCGGTAGGTGATGGTGCGGCAGGCGCCGGCGTGCGACGTGTCGCAGTCCTTCTGGCCCACGTAGATGAACCAGTTCGAGTGACGGGCGTGGAAGCGCAGTGGGTTGACACCGGGGATGAAGTTGGCCGGTGTTCTGAACGACTTCCAGTTGTCGGCCCTGTCGGTCGAATAGATTATCTTCTGGTTGGTGGACAGCAGGTAAACGTGGTTGCTGTTGTGCGGATTGACAAAGATGTCGAGGATCTCCTCCTCTGGCGCAATCTGTTCCCAGGAGGTGCCCTGGTCGTGCGTCACATAGCCCCTGTTGAGCGAGGTCAGCAGCACAATCGTCTCATCTTTCAACTCCGAGCCCGGGACGCGGTCCAAGTACACGTACTTGACGATCTTCCCGCTGAAACCGAACGCAGATGTTCTCACCTTGCCGTCGTTCTTGCCGTCCTGCGACTCTTTCTTGTCGCCTTCCCTCTCCGCTGGGTTGCCGTCGTCCCGCTCGGTCTCGTCCGGCTTGTCGTCGCGGTCGTAGTCAATGATCTTGCCCGCACGGCGGTCCGAAGGGTCCTCGTTGACGATGAGGGCCTCTGTGGAAGCCGCTGCCGCAGGGGAGGCAGTCTCCAGAATCGTGACTGCACTGTCGTCCTTTTCCTCGCCAGTGCTGTTGGTGGCAGTAGCAACGTCGGCTGCCCTGGCCAGCGCTGCCGTGGCCACAAGAAGTTGCAACAATCTCATCGCCTATTTTTCTCTCTCTCTATGGATTGGCTTTTGCTAGGGAGCAAAGTTGAAAGATTCTTCTCCTCCCCCCCTCATTCAACTTTTTGTGTTTTTTTTTTTTGGCCCTTTTGGCCTCTTTACAATATTTCAGGGTGCCAAAACGACAGACACATCTTGTCGATTAAAATCCGAGCACCGAAGTCTCCGAAAGATGCAGATGTGTGGCCCGAACCAGGGAAAGGGGTGTTTTATCGGAGATAGCGAAGCGAGGGGCCTTGGGATTCCTTACAGTGCCAATTGATATAGGAAAATTTGGATTCCGGAGGTGACTCTGAAACTGAGACTCTCTGCAATTTGCTGTTTCCGCAGAAACTTACATGTACACCTGGGCTCTTCTACGTCGAGTTCGCTCTTACAAGCCATTTGTTAGAAAAACGCTCACCAGTTCACCTCGGTGCAAGCAGCAGCAATGACTACCAACGCTTGTCATTCTTTAATAATTCATCCCAAGGCCAGCAGCAGCATTTGTGCCATTTGTTTCGTCCTTTCGAGGCTGTTGGCGATCTTTCCCGATATTGACACGTCGATGCGAGCCTCCCTCCGAAGGCACTCGTTGGGGTGGCCTCACCATCGCGGGTTTGGTTGAATCCCTTGAGTTACGGTGGCTCTTCTTCTCGACTCGCCCGCTCTTCTGTCTCTGCCACTGAATTTTGGCGACTGGATCGTCCTTTGCACGGGCAAGCTCCTCCGCCTGACTCAGCATTGCTGACGGCCTAGCGGCTGTCACAGTGTCAAACCCACCGGTAGAAGAGCCTGGAGTCTCGCTGGATGTCCGTGTATCTGCCCTGTTGGTCCTCTTCTTCCCCAGCAGGTAACTCTCATCCTCCTGAGCCTTGGCCCCGGCTGGTTTTGACGAGTACATCCACGCAACTTTGTCTGTTGCCCTCTTGCCCGTGGTCGAAAACTGCAGGTTTCGCAGTTCTGAAAGCTCCTTCTCCTTTTGAATCTCTTCTTTCCTTTCCAGGATCCTTTTTCTTTCAGCGAGCGCCTCTTGCTCTCGCTCCCAGACTTTCTTTTGGTTCCTGAGTAACGCCGGATTCCACGACTTCTTCAAGTTCAAATCACCCGGTGCCATCTTTTAGTATACAGTGCTTATTAGTAGGTGTTGATCTCGTTTGTGTGAGCTGTTTCTAACAAGCTTATGGATATATTGCCTTCGTGGTGATGTCTCTGCTTTTTTTTTTTTTTTTTTTTTTTTTTTTTTTTTTTTTTT
>JAJMKO010000123.1:0-21568 GCA_030569275.1 [Candida] sanyiensis | reverse complement strand
AAAAAAAAAAAAAAAAAAAAAAAAAAAAAAAAAAAACAGAAAAAGAAATTTCTGTGATGTATTTCGAACCTGCAGCTGTTTGGATTAATAAACACCAGAATCCTCTCTTCTCCATATTTCTAAGCCGCATACTCTCCGATTTCGAACTGCCCAGGTGGAAGCGCCTTTTCTTCTCGTTGCTTGAGCTCTCTATCGCTATAGACACAATGGCCTACTCCAAAGACGGTACCCTCCACGAGACACATGTGGCCAACTCCATCAACACGTTCAACTCAATCTTGGAGAATCAGACACATGCGATACACCATTTGGTCCAGCAGTACAGGCACTCCCGTTTCAGCCAGGACCAATTGAAGAAGTCGCTCAACATCCTCAACTCGAGCCTGCTCAGAGGCGGCAAGATTGTCATCTCTGGTATTGGCAAGTCGCACAAGATCGCCGCCAAGATTGTGGCGACTTTGAACTCGTTGAGCATCCATTCCGCTTTGCTACACCCGTCGGAAGCCCTCCACGGCGACCTGGGAATACTGAGAAAGGACAACAATGACTGTATGATACTCATCTCCTCCTCGGGCAAGTCGCCGGAGCTTTTACAACTTTTGCCACACGTTTCTTTGGATATTCCTATCGTCCTTCTCACCAACAAGAAAACCTCCATTTTGTCCCAGCATTTCCAGATCAAGTCATTGCTCTACGCGGAATTACCACCGCAGTTCACTGAGGAATCCATCTATGGGTTGACCGCGCCTACAATCTCCACCACGTTGTGTCTAACTCTGGCTGACGCAGTGTCAATTGCCCTTGTTGAGCTTTACATCAACGACAAGAACGAGAGAAAGAAGGTGTTTGGCGAGAGACACCCGGGCGGCGCTATCGGCGAGGCGTACTTGTCCAAGCATAGCAGTGCCACAAATAGTTTCATCGACACGCCTCTTTTCAGCTCAACGACGTCGCTGCGCTCCAACAGTTTGAACACCCCGTACTCCCCAGCACTGAGCCCACTGGCCACCTTTGACAATGATAAGCTCCTGAAGGATGTTGGGGACGCCATCAAGCCAGTGGTGTTTGACCTGGACTTCCACGATAACGACTTTGACTTTGACAACTCGGCGTTGGACCACGAGTTGAACCAGCGTGTCAGAGAATCGAAAAGCGTGGGGCACGTTGACTTCTTCTTCAAGAATGAGTCGGAGGTTCTGGCTGCCATTGCATTGTACGACTTTGTCGTGTTCTCTCAGGTGATGGTTACCTCAACCGATGTCATCAAGGCCATCTATAGAACTGTCAGCGAGCATCAGTACCAGGATCCTTCAGAGAAGATGGGTGAATTAACTTGGAGAATAAAGGAGAGTCTGACGAGGTACCAACTGTGACTGAACCAGCATATTCACGGGCCGGGGACCTCTACGTACAGAACAGTTCAGAACTATATCTAGTTCGGTCGTTTTTCTCCTAATTGGTTCACTGCTGTGTTGTCGTTGAAAGCAGAGTGATTTCTTCTGGCAATCCGTAGGCCCCTATTCCAGCAGCTTCATTTGGAGTATTCTAGCATTTGTGACTACCCGGCTCATTGCTAGGTGCCTCGGCTTACGCGACACGCAGGTTCAAAACCTTACCAGGCCAACCAAGGTTCGTGGTTAACGGTGTAATACAGAAACATCTCATCTGTTATTCAACTACAAAGTGTATCTTGCAGCTTAACAGCTCAACATTAGCACACACAAGATCGTCAATCTGAGCCGCCCCCCCCCCCTCCACAAAAAAAAAGAATGGACGAGACCGGATTTGAACCGATGACCTCTTCCTTGCAAGGGAAGCGCGCTACCACTGTGCTACACGCCCAGAAAACTGAAGGAAAAACTCTCTCTTGAATCCGGTGCTCGTATTCTTCATATCTCATACTACCAGAATAGACCCGAAGAATGAGTAGCGTACCAAGAAAGAAATATGTGAGGTGATAAACCTGATAATAGAAATATGAATGCCTTACACTCGTGAATTGTACTATGATCTGATGGTCGAATTCAGCTCCAATTCACATCCAGGATAATGTAGCAAAATATGGCAAAATATAGCAAAAAGGTCGGCTCCTGTCTTAGTCAACGATGTGGGCGGAGATCAATACAAAGATCAACATCGATCGATACAAGAAATATTAATGTCATGAGAAAAAAAGATTTGAGATATGAGGCTCAAAAATCACACATCCCGAATACACCAGCAGCTGCTATTTACGATTTATGGCGGATTAATACCGAAAACGGAACAAGTTTTGTTAACAATTCATACATGCAAGATTACCCACTATATACACCATGCTCGTCTATCTCTGGCTTTTAAAGCCCTACTTCATGTTTAGATCGTTAAAATTTCATAATTTCTGTCATCACAATAGGGACAATGGGAGTCCATAGACCACTGGAGCTGCTCCATTCAAGTACCTTAGTGTGCAAGCCGTTCTGGAGTCTCTGACTGCCTCACAAATATCCACGTTTGTCTCAACATCTCCCTCGTTAAGCAAACCCCATTTCTCAAAGACTGATAGACTAAACTTGTCAATATCCTTATCAGTCACATCCCACAAGTTTCCCACAATCATGGGACAACCACCAAGTAAGTACGAATAGACGGTACCTGATGGTTCCAACAAATTATTATCCCTCATAGAAGCAGAGGAGCATCCCAACAACATTGCGGGCGCAATCTTGTCTCTTTTCTTCACTGTGGTAGACCTTATGAACTGTTCACCGCCACCATGTCCAACGTATATAAAAAGACCTGAATCTAAAGCCTCTTCAAACTCCGCTTCAGAAGGTTTCACGCCAGTTATTCCCTTCCAATTGAGAGTACCAGCTATACGTTGGAATTTTTCAAATCTTTCCTCAGTTTTAGACAAGTCACCAGAAGGATTCAAAATGTAAGAGCCATTTCGCTTGTTGACATACATTTGGGGATTCTGATTGAATAGGGTCAACAGGTGCGTCAAAGAGGGCATTCTGGTTGTACTTGTATCTCTCAAGCAAGGTAAAGATTCCCAGGGGATAAACAAACATTCCTTACCCAAGACTAGAATAGTATGTTTGTTCTTTTCCGGGTTTGGGTTGGCTTGGATGTAGTCATTAATCAACTTCTCAACTTGAACGTAGATATTGTCGATATCGATTTCATCATATGCATTCTCCTCTCCGTGAAACAACAATATGTCCAAAACAAAGTAAATTAGGTCTTCCAACAGCTCAGTGTTTGAAAGCTTAGAAGGATCTCCTAATTTCAAGAACAACCTAATTACAAAGTCGTCGATCTCAACTGGCTTGGTGTGATTATTTTTCTGTGATCTGGAGGGCACGTTTTCACGTATGATGTCCAAAAACTTCTCCCTGAACAAGGAAACTTGTTTGTCTGAAATCTTCTCCTGGTTGAAAATTCCTTTAAATCCTCCAATCCAGCAATATTCGATCTTGGATAACAACCGCTCCAAGGACTTGTCCAATTCATGGCGTTCAAGGTGCCATTGTCTTCTTTCCTCAGCTGTATGAATCGCTGAGGTTCTCTCTTTTGAAGTTGTCGCATTACTTCTTTCGATGATGGAGTTGAGCTCATCAATGGCCGAGCTGAAAGAAACAGAATCTTCGTCAATCGTTCTGCTGGAATGCCTGCTTATAGGCAATCTTAAGAAGTTTGGCGTCTTGGAATTCCTTTCAAAATTGGAAATGATCAAGTCTCCATTGAAGGAACAGATGTCGATAGTGATCACCAACCAGTTTTCAGGCAGCTTGGCTAACAACTCGGATTCCACAGCAGCTTGGTTCAAATCGTTGATGGCAAATTCGATCTCCCGGATGTTGAAGTTTGGCACCAATCTCTGCTCATCCTGACTTGTAACGGTGATCATTGATTTCTCGTTAACCAAAGGCTGATTCTTCAAATAATCGTTCAATTTGTAAGAGTCTTCGATTGACTCGTAGTTGTAAGAATTGGAAATACTGGACAAGGTCAACAAATCTAACGATAGCACTTTGTGGATCTCATTGATGTGATAATTGGATAAGTAACGCAGGTCCTCAAATAATGCTAAAACAATGTCCTTTGACTGTCTTAAGGTCATGATTGAATGCTTAACGTTCTTGGTATTCTTCAACTTGCTCTTTATCGGGGACATCAACACATCTTCATCCTTGTAAGTGGAGGGAATAGACATAGCTGAGTCTTCTAACGTGGAAAACAATGGATCACGATTAAGAGAGCTCTGAGCATCAAAAAACAACTTTCTTGCTGTGATCATCTTATCCATGGAAACAATGTATGGATTGTTGGAGTTTCTCACAGAAACTCCTGTATTGAAAACATACTCGTAGCTCTGTCTCCAAGTGACAGCCAGCGCCTTTGCCTCTCTATCCATGAAACTCAAAAAGCTCTTGACTTTCTGTTTAGCACTCAAAAGGTCGTCCTCTCTCCGAGAGTAGACATCACTTATTAAAAAGTAATAGATCAACTTGTAGTTGTCAACGTACTCACCGTTCTCAATCAAGTTCAAGGCTTCAAAAGCAGCGTTGCCTGCCTGCCGCTGCCTGTTGCATGCATCAAAATTGCCAATCACGTAGTAGTAGTAGCATAGAAAGAAGCAGTTGTAAACAAAGGCTGATTTACTCCTTTCAATTGAAGTGTTAAATTTCACAAGCTCCTCTGCGTAGTATAAGGCATCCTTAGAAACTCCAAGATGAACTAAGGTCTTCACGGTGTGCCTAAAACTTGAGGAAATCAAGCTAATCATCTCGTGAGGGCTAGAATCATGCTTGAGGATCGACTTTGAGAGCCTCGTGACAATGGAAAAAGACAAAAGACTCTCTAAATGCTCGCCAAATGTCATCAACGTCTTGCCTCTTAAAAGGGACAACTTGGCCAACAACTTCAGCACGTCAGTGTAGCGCTCCCTGGGAAGATTTAGCTTATTCTCGGTTGAAAATAAAAGATCATTTTTGCTTAGAAGCTCTTGAATTTCCTGAGCTGTTTGCAGCAAATTCTCCTTGTCAAAATTCAACAAGAAATACTTCAACCTCAAACTGAGTCGATTTAAAGAGTGAATGGCATCTTCATGTAGTGACCCTGATAAGCTCACTGGAGCAAGAAGCTTGATTGACACCTGTAGCAACTCTCCCAAATCCAACGCGTTTTCCAACTCATTAATCTCAAGCCAGCGGTTGAATAAAGGTCCTGCAATCACCCGGTACTTCTGAAGAGATATCAACACTGACTTCAAAGTCTTTTGAAGGTTGAGAAATTTCAAGTAAACGACAAGCTTCTTGAGAAAAAGAACCTCAAAGCTGGTGATGGTGTCTTTGCTCCTTGACAGCCAACTCTGCGTATAGAGATTGGTGATCTTCTTGATGTGGGAGGTGGAGTTCGTTCTAATCTCCTGCACAAGATAGTAGAAGGACTTTATTAAAGCATCCGCTCCAGTGGTATTCATGTTTGGTGTCTTCTGAGGTTTGACAATTGGCAAGTTGTTGTAGTAGCACCCACTGAACATTCTCAAAATTGGCTCATTAATGCAAAGTCTCTGGTAGAAAGTATCAACTTCAGTGGTTGAACACTGGGTAGCAATACAGAAAACCAATGCTTTGTTTTCTTCTGATAGACCATTGACCCTTATCTCTTTGAGGTTCTTGAAAGCCCAAGGCGTGCCGAGGTCTCTCATAACTGCTTCAGCCCTTTCAACCAAAGTCGTACCCTCGTAGCTATCCAAAAAGTCATCATTGAAAACAGCGCTGAAGGCGTCTGTGACTGGTAAAGACCTGGTATACAAGATTTTGATGCACTTGGAAAACTTCGTCGAAACATCGGAGCCAGATGGGTGATTCTTGAACAAAGTGACTTCAGCCAGCAGGCAATTAACCGCAAAGCTGGAAACATATTCATTGTCCCTAATTTTGGTTGCAAGGTTAAAGAACAGATTGGAAACATTCTTCAATCTTTTGAATTGTTTGTGTCGTAGGAAGATAGTCATCAGTACCAGAAAAGCTTCCTGAATAAACTCAGGAGACTCTAGAAATGTGAAGGAAGACAACATGAACGTATCAAGAGCCCCCAAAATTGTATTGTCCAAGTTCCCAAGGATTCCAACATTCTTGATATAGTACAAGATAATCTTTTTTAGGTGCAGATTATCTGCAGTCAAGCGTTTTGAAATTAGTTTGCCCAATTCTTCGATGATTGCAGCATTGGGTCTCCCCAAGTGTTCAAGCTCAGTCCACACGAGCTCCATATTGATCGATAGCATCCTGAGCAACTTCAATAGTTTCTGGCAAGAGCCGTTGTCACTCGTGACTAAAGTCCAATCGATGGAAGTGTATCGCTCATCTCCTGCGAGAGAACTTCGAAAGTGTGCAGTCACAACTGATAATGATTGATCTTTATCCCTGACTGCATAATCACAGAGAAAAAAGGGGATCAGTCCAAAGTCTCTGGTGTTAATCAACTCCTGTTGCAAATCTGAGATGAACTTCTCTCTGCTCATGTTGGTGATAAACGTCTCAAACTTCATCTCAAACTTGTCAAGTAACTGCAAGAATTTGAGAGTCAAGCATTGGCAAAACTCTGCCGATGGTGCAAACTTACTGAAGGATAGAAGTAACTTAATCAATACCAGCTTCTGTTTATCAGTAATGTCATCTGTCAATTGTGAAGTGTGCAGGAAAAAGTCTAAAAGTTTGGATTTGTAAGTGTTGTCGTAATGCCTTTGGTGGAAGAGTTTGAAAATAATCTGGAGGACAAAGAACTTGATTGATAGAGGGCAACTTGCACTCAACACGTCGATAATGTCTGCTCCCTCTGTGATGCTTTTGTCATCAAAGTTGTAAAGAACCACTCTAACAACCTCCTTCGAGGCATATCTGAAGTTCAGACTCGCACTTTCTAGCTCGATCAACTTGACAATAAATATTTGGTGCTTTTTGCAAATGGAATCTCGCTGATCTATCGTGTTTTGTAACGTGTAAAGTTGGGCAAAGGAGCTGGAGATCAATCGTACCAATGAGTTTGAGACCTCGCTCATCTTGTTCAACCGACTCTGTCCCAAACCAATAGCATTGAAACATAGCTTGGATATCTCTGTTGGACTCGATCGGATGATAGCAGAGCTTCTCTTGCCTGGTGAGAGGCTGCTGAGTTTGCCAGCAGAATGGCTTTGACTGATGTCTTTCAAAGGCGAGCCGAGCAAAGGTCCCACGGGCTGACCTGGACGTGAGCCGTTCAATCTCAAGGCAGAGTAAGCAGATGCTATATAGTCCAACTCATGATCCATCTGTACAGTGTGCTTCTGCAATGCCAAGAACGGCTTAGGTGAGTTGGGGTTGTGCCGTATGAGTATGTGTGCTTTGTGTGGTTTTTCAGATTCGCTTTTGTTTACTTCTCGATTTGAATCTTCGCGAATTGTCTCCAGGTTGCTATGGCAACGAGATTGGGGTCTACAGCTCTCGACACGTCTAGTGTATAATCTAACTAGTGCGTTGTCTTCGATTCTTTCAGTCTCTCTTGAACACTGGGAATTGCAAGCCGTGGTTTCCCTTGTATTGGGAAACATCAGGCTTGGTCCAGCCCTCTAACAAGGACTTGTCGTCAAGCTCGTAAACCTCAATGCCCAACGGTCTGCAGCAGTCAACCATGTCGACGTTTGTGTCCTCGTCACCTTCACCCCAGTCCCACAAGCTCAAGTCACCACCTGGGCAGGCACTGATGGCACATAGCAAATCCTGCTCAGCGAAAAACTCAAAGTAGTCACCCTTGACGGCAGGGGAGGTGTCCATGAAGTACTTACCCTCCTTGTCAAGACCGGTCACTTGGAAGATGTTCAAGACATCATGCACGTCGTATTCTTGACCGCCATGTGGCAAAATGGCACGGTACAAATTGGAGTGACAGTGGAAGTCGTTATCCTCACCACTCAATAAGGTGTCGACGTAAGGGTCGCATCTGGTTCCTAGCAAGTCATGGATGTTATCAATCTCAAGTCGGTCTCTGATAGAGTCGCCAGTAACTGTTAGCAGTGGTCTCAAGTATGGCAAGTTGGAAAACAAACGGTCGTACTTCTTGATGTGGGTACCGTAGAACTGTCTTGTTCTAGAAGCCCAGAATCTCTCTCTGAAGTTGTCAGCGTTCCAGGCATTGAAGTCGCAAACTTGTGGACCTTCTGGAGTGGTGATTCTAACGATAGAACCAGCCTTGACCTTCCAGGCTTTTCCCGATCTGATTGGGCAGGTCTCGCTGTGAATCAAGGTTTTTGGAGCCTTGTGAAGGGCATTGTAGAACTCTCTGTTGACATCAAGGACTGGGGACTTTGTTGGCAAGTAGGCAGGAATTGGGTTCTCCTTCTGCTTGAAGACTGGCTTGCTCATGGCTCGTTTGTATATGCTGGTGGGATTTTTCACAGATGGAAAGTGGGTTGTCACCGGGCTTTATAGAAAACGTTCATGCATCGGCGCTCGGTTCCCGCTCCACGGGATTTTTACTCCGACCATTAATGGAAATTAACGGTTATCAACAGCCTTTGGCAATCAATGGATAAACAAACACTACAGCAATTTGAAACACAGTCATAAATAAAAGCAATATACACGGTATATGATAGCACGGAGGGCTAGAAGTGAATTAGAAATCTTTTGTAGAGGGGTGCTTACTCTGGGGCCAACTTGCTCAAAATCTCCTTGGATCTGGCACCAGACAATCTGGTATCTCTGTCAGGTCTGCCAAGAGTGGCACTGAGGACATCCAAGTAAGGTGGTTTGGTGCCCTTTTGGTTGTAGTTGGTGACATCACCGAAGTAGTTGTTGTAGAAATCGCCATCGAAGTTACCCAAGGAAGAGTTGATGATCTCATCTGGGTACTTGAAGGCATCAGTCAAGGCAACCAAGTGTGGTCTTAGTTCAGATAGCAAGGTCTTGATCTCAGCTTGGATGGACGTCAAGGTAGAAGCGTCAATCAACTTGAATTGCAAGAAAGAACCGGAGAATTTGTCCAAGAAGTACAAGGAGTATAGCTTGTACAACAAGGTCAAAGCCTTGGCCTCCTCGCCATCAATGACACCAGAGTTCAAACGCTCTAGGAAAGCATTCAACAAGTATCTATTGGAGTGGAACTTGGACAATAGCAAACGTTCCTGAGAGACAGAGTCCCAGTTTCCCTTGGCAATCTTCAAAGCGTGTTGGGCAACTCTGATGATGATCGCACTCCAGATGTCAACATAAGACTTCAAGTTGCTAAAGTTCAAAGTGGTGTTGTCGTGATTCTCAGCCAAGTATTCAAAGGTAGCGCCTTGCTTCTTTCCCTTGACGGCACCCTCGTAGTACTTGATGATGGATCTACCAGCGTTGATGGACAAGACATTGTTGTCGCCTTCCCAGGTCTGTTGGACGGACCAGTCAGCAAATCCACGACCCAAACCAGAGTATGCGTGGTAGCCGTGACCACCACAGGCCTGTCTAGCCTCATCAATCAATTGAGAAATCAACCAGGTGTTAGAAGCCTTTAATGAGGCAGAGTCAACGAACAAGTTCTTCAGGTCAAAAATGGTCTTCTTGATGTTAGTGCCCTTGTACAACTCGCTCAAAATAGCATTGTAGTCCTCAAACAGCTTTTGGGAGGCAGGACCCAACAAGTAAACCAAGGCCAAGTATGGCACCAAACGGTACTGATGCAGGGAGTAGTTGATAATCTGATTCTCATTCTCAAAGTCACCAAATTGTTGTCTGCCAATGGCATATCTTAGGGCAATGGTGATGAATCTTGCACCGTGTCTGTGGGAGTCCAGCACCATGCTGACACGGCCTTGTAGCAAGGCACTGTATGATATCTGTTCTAGTGGGGTGGAGTTAACAGTACCATCCGCGTCGATGGTGGTGAACTTCTGCAACATGTAGTCCTTTGGAATCTCCACATTGTTAAATTGGATCCAACCATTGTCAATGGCATCTCTGCCCATCTTGGAACCAATGTCACCGATGGAAACACCTGGCAACAAGTCAAAGTTGGAGTCTCTCAATTGGGCAACAAAAGTCTTGACGCCATAGTCCTTGCCGTTAGAGATTAGTCTGGCGTAAACGACAGCGTGGTTGGAACTGTGGGCGGCACCACCGATCCACCACTTGGTGGCGGACAACTCCGGGGTATTCAAAGTGAAGGTCTGTCTGTCTGGGTTGTAGGTGGCGGTGGTTTGCAAGCCGGCAACGTTAGAGCCGTGGCCCAACTCAGTCATGGCAAAACAGCCGTAAATGTCACGGAGCTGGAGGGTGCCTCTTTCGTACAGCCAGTACTTGATTTGCTCATCAGTACCGTTACCCCTGACGGCATTACAGAAAAGGGCCAAGTTGATGCCAACTCTGGTGCCAATGGATGGGTCAGCAATGGACACCAAGGATAATCTGTTCTCAAACTTCTCATGGCCGTCAATCTCAATATAGTTGGCCAATCTCTGAATCTTCTTGGCGGCCAGCTCTCTCAGCTCCGCCTTGGTCAAGTCGTAGTAGTTTCTTGGGGTGACAAGGATAGGATCGTTGATCACCTGCTTAAAGATTGCTTGGGTTTCCTTGTGGAAAGGGTCCACAAAGGCGTTGACCTTGTCAACGTTGATCGTTTGCTGCTGGCGCTCCTTCTGTAGCAAGTTCGCCATTGTTATAAGTTTATTGTTGATGCCGCGGTGGCAAAAGTTGAATTTATGTCAGGGATCCCAAGCCTGTTTATATAGAGCCCGATCAGTCCAATTTTGCGGAGGGGGCAGTTTAGGCTTTTCGCTGTCACCGATTAGCCGCGGTAGTTTGCGAAATGTGGAGAGAAAAACAGCCGAAATGTTCCCAGTTCGGGTAATTGCCGCATGGGGAACAATGACCCCCAACTTAACCCGAAACCGAGGTTTGCCACCAGTTGCCCTGACACCTCGGCAGCTCAGCTCCAGCCTGCGGTACTTAAACAACTGGTTTTGGAAGTTGGAAAGTGGGATGATTTTTTTATTCCTGTTAACGGTCTCTTCCAAAAAAGAAAGCCATGGCCGGCGTTGTTGGTTCTTAATCGACACCACTTTTGTGACCCTGAGGGAAAATGTGGAGATGGACATGACACAAAATATTGCTCTCAAAACATACCACATTGAACGACAAGATACCAGTCCAAGCAATGTACAAGAGAGGTGTCTTCTTTCCCCTGTTTAACAGCCCTGTCCACTCAGTCTATGGCTCCTTGGATCGACGCTTGGTTCGGCTTATCAGGAACCAGGCGTACTTTGGGACATTCTTGACAGGACACATGCTTCTCTGCAGTTACCAGATCTATTTGCTCTGGCAGTTTTGGGGTTTGTCCTGATACCTTCAATTGCTCTCCCTATTGCTTCCGACTAACAGCGGTTTTTGGCCTCAGTTGGTGTTGACAAGAGTCTCATTTTATCGAGAGGTGTTGGTTTGAAAGCTGCGGACATTTGGTGGATTATTACCGTTCTCCCGTGGTCAAGGCATGTTAAATTCATCCTCAGTGCTGCCCTTTTTCTGATCCTTCCACCTTTGATGATGCATTATCGCTCCATTGCACGACAGAACAATTCCATGTTTGGTTTAACGATATGGGATGCTTTAAAGTTCAAGCTAGTTGGGACAATGGACCCAACTTGGGAAGATCATCTTGATGCCTGGAATCACAATCCAGAAAAGGCTATTAAGCAAGTTTGATCTAGCATCAGCATCAGCTTGTATCAAGCTGAGTTGGTGAGATGGATCAAGATTCGTTTCAATGGAGGCGTCTTTTGGAGGAGAGCAAAAAAAACTTTGAATAATGGGACATTCTTTTTGATGATGGCACTGTAGCAAGAAGAGAATTGTGATTGTCATAACGATAGAATATGAAAATGGTGATGAACGCTGCATGTATAACCTAATTTATATGTTTAAATGATTTATAAAGTGCCATGATATTCTTGAGTTTATAGAGTCTCAAAGTTGTATTTGACTTTCGCAACTGGCCAGCATATGAGTTTTTAAATCCGCCGGCCATACGACGCTATTTTGACAACCACGCACATAATATAGTTAGCTGGGAAGAGAACGACTAACATTAATTGGAGCTAATCACAATTTAAAGTGCCTTTTGCTTAGAAAACTCCTAAATGACCCCAGCTTTCGATGTTCCATTCAGGACCGAATCCCTTTGTTTATTGTTTGTGGCAGGTCGATGACATTCGCGCTTTAAATATTCTGAGAGATAGAGGCTTGATGCAAAATTATTCCTAGCGTCAGCTCAGCTACTCAACTCAGCTATTACTCACTGCTCATCCAAAAAGACAGGAGTATTTTGACTCGGCAATGGCAACAGCCAATCAGGATCATTACGCTATCCTTGCCATCCAAGTGGTACAGGACATTCAACTTGTGACGCTGGCTGAGGTCAAGAGGTGCTATAGAAAGCAAGCCTTGGTCTACCATCCTGACAAGGGACACCCTCACGGAGAAGTTATCTTCAAGCTGATTGGCGACGCTTACGATACTCTGTGTGACGAGGACAAGAAAAGGAAGTACGATTCATGGTATAGAAGGTTTTATGGGAGAAGCAGTGTCCCCCAGACAGTGATAGAGAGGCAGAAACAGAGACTTGACAACTTGAGTGAGGCTGAAGGTGCGAGGAAGAGGAGGGAGGAGGAGGAAGGGGCGGCGAGACGAGAAGCTGCCAAAGCGAAGAAGGACGCTGCTGAGAAGAGGGCACGGCAAGCGCGAGAGAAGGCTGCCCGACAGAGACAAGAACGAGAAGCAAGGGAGAAAGCTGAGCAACTGAGACAAGAAAGAATCGCCAGAGAGAAAGAAGAGCTTCGGAAGAGGAAAGAGGCTCAAGAAAGACGCGATAAAAAGATACGTGAGGCTGAAGAACGAGAGCGGAAGGTCTTTGAGAAGAGACGTGCTGAGGAAAAAGCCCGTGCAGATGCTGCATTGAGGAATGGGGATGCAGAGAAGATCGAGAGGCAGGAGAGGTTGAGAAATATGAAAGAGCAGGTTGAGAGAACCAGGAAGGAAAGGGAGGCAAGTGAGACCAACCAAAACTACCACAATTCCGCAAAATCTGAACCAGAGTCGGACTACGCAGAGCCAGATCCTGAACGTCAAGAGACAAGGCTTTCTAGAGATGAGTATCACGAGAAGGTTCGGTATTTGCAGGCCCAGTCGGTCTCTGCCCATGCCAAAAGGGAGAACAAAGAGGATCAAGCTGACAAACTGAGAAGAAAGGCAGAGATTTCCAGACGGTCTGCGCAAGCTGCTTTGGAACGCGCTCAACAGAAGTATAACGAAGCCATTGGTCGGATTGACAGACAACTATTCAAGGCTGAAGATTTGAGTGACGAAGCTGACCTGGCACATGCGGAGCTGATGGACTTTTTAGAAGTGCTTGATGCTTTAAACGATCTATACCTTGACGAGTACGGTCCTGCAGATTCAGAGCCTGAAGAGACACCACAGTCAAAGTCAGAGGAGCAATGTGGCACCAAGCCCCCTCCTCCAAGGCAAAAGTCACCACCAAGAACAACGCCAATGTCGGCTTATGAAGCCCTGAACTCAGTTCCTCCAAAGTTTTCCTTTTCCTTTGGGCCAGACACCACTTCACACTCTTCGCCTGGAAAGCAGCATAACCACCAAACATTCGCCAGTGAGACGCAGAACACACACAGGTCTGGATTTGAGGACGAAACGAATGCGGCTCCTAATCTTCAACACGAATCCAAACCTTTGTTCACCTACGAACCGGCAACACATAATGGGAAAACATCAGGGAACGGTCCTACGCCTAGAAGACTCGCCAAAATGCGCAAGCCAAGAACAACGGCTAACCAAAGGACTTCACCATCGTTTGCCCAGAGTGCCCCTTTCACTTTTGGAGCCTAGCAAACACTAGTTTCAACTAATTACAGGGGGAATTTCATAAAACATGACATGCATAACTCAAATGTGACCATAATACAAGAAAAAACCAAACAAACAAATCAAAACACACACACCTAACACCAGAAGGCGTAGGCACGGACATACCAGGCAGAGTTCTTGATCTTCTCTCTCTCCTCGATATCCTCTTGCTTCAACATCTCAGAGTCAAAGAACTTTCTGCCCCTAACCAAGTCAATCTCGCTGGCTGGGATGAATAGTCTCCAGTTTCTGGTCCAAATCTTGTGGCCCAGGTACATGAAGATGGCGACAACGATACCCAGGTATTGCTTGAAGAAGTTGCCAGCGTCAGACTCGGAACCAATTGGGAAGGCAGCGATCCAGAATTGGGCAAATAGGACGAGAATGTTGACGACAAAGGCATAGACGGAGCCAAGGACACCAGTCTTGGAGCGGTAGCCCAGGTCAGCGATCGACTGGCCCTGCGCTTTCAAAGCGGCACGGAAACGGATGTGGGAAAGCACGATGGAGGCCCAGGTCAGGATCTGGGATAGACCAGAGACCGCCAGCAACCAGTCAAACACGTCGGATTGGTTCTTGTAAGCAGCAATGAAGGACAACAAACCAACGACAATCATAACGACAATGGCACGGAGAGGCTTACCGGTACGGTCAATGTAGTTGAAGTAGGATGGGGCATAGCCTTGCTCAGCCAGACATTGCAAAGTACGCGAGCCAGCAAAGACGGCAGAGTTGCCGACGGAGCAGACAGCGAGCAGAATGACAGCGTTGACAATGTGGGCAACTGGCTTGACTTGGGAAGTGGCAATGACGAATGGGGAGGCATTGGTCTTAGCACCAGAGGAACCCAGCAACAGTGGGTTGTCGTATGGGACGGACAAACCAACCATAAACAATGGCAGCAAAAAGATAAAGAGAATCTTGTAGAAAACCTGCTTGGTGGCAGAAGGAATGGCACGACGAGGGTTGGATTGCTCAGAGGCGTTCAAGGCAATCATTTCGGTACAGCCAAGGGCAAATGCAGTGTTGACAAAGACGGCACAGACACCTTTGAAAGAGTTGGCAAAGGCACCAGGGTTGTGCCAGTACTTGGCACCAATGTAGCCAGTGTTGCCGACACCACCACAAGTTTGGATAACGCTGTAGAAGCAGAAACCAATCAGCATGATAACCTTGATGGCGTTGAGGAGGAACTCAACCTCTCCGTATCCCTTGGCACCGTACAGCGACACGATAATGGTGAAGACGTAGAAAATGGTGACAAAGGCATCTGGGTTGATCGCCGTGTTCCAGTACTTGATGGTCATCGAAGCGGTAACCAGCTCCAAGGGCAAGACAATCATCCATTGGATACAGTAGTTCCAACTGACGGCAAAGGCAAACGACTTGTCGATAAAGATGGAGGTGTAGGCGTTGAAACCACCAGTCAAGTCACCGTAGGCGACAGCCATTTCACCGGCAGCCTCCATGACGTTTAGCACCATGGAGCCAATGAACAGGACACCGATAACCAAACCAGCTGGACCACCCTTGTGCAAGGAGGCACCAGAACCCACGAGCAAACCGGTACCGACACCGGTAGCCATGGCAATCATGAGCATATGACGCGTGGAAATGGCCTTGTCCAGCTTCTCACCTTCGTTTCTGTACTTGAGGATCTCCTCTCTCTCGGCAGGGGTGAGGTTAGGGTCCATGTCATCCTCCATTCTGCGGAACTGGTCCTTGAAACGGGACCATTTGGTGCCGCTGTTTGAGACCTGAATCTCTTGTAGTTGGCCGGACTCCTTGAAGGAGGAGCCCTCTCCTTTCTCCATGGAGTCTTGTGATCTAAGGCCTCTCTTACCCATTGTTGAAGATAAGTTTCAAAGTTTGAGAGAAAGAGAGAGAGAGTAGATAGTAGGATTGGATTCCGGGCGATTGTGAGGCTTTTGTACTTGGGATGGGAGAGAGGGGCACAGACTCATGCAAGGTTCTGCTTGCAAGCGGATTTGAGATTGATGAGAGCTTTTTGCGTGGCCCCCCGGAAAAGAAATGAAGGGACTGCGCTGCGATAAGAGGGGAGAGCGGAACCAATCGGGGTCCAGGGATGACCTTGGCCACGGCATTGGGCCAAACGTTCAGGCCTTGTTCCCGTAGGCTAAGGCATCTCATCGTTCGACCTCTTTTCTTCGAGGCGACATATGGAAGGGATGCATGCAGCCTTCACAACGGCCCTATGCTCGTTTCTTTTTTTTTTCCTTCTTCTCCTTTTCTTTTTTTTTTCTATCCGTTGCACGGCCAAGAAAAACCACATGTGGCATTTTTTACGTAAGCAGTGGGGTCTTTTTCCAGCTGGACGAGGTGCGGACTCTGAGAGCGAAGAAGGAAAGTGCGTCGGGGCAATTGGGCAGTTGGCTATGAGGGGGGGGGGGGCGGGGGGACCTGGCAGCGGCACACGGCAGCACTGGCCATCGTAACGCTATTCGTGCCTTTGTTCTGGCAGCTTTTGGATTGGCGTGCTTAGCGAAATTCTGCGAAACTGTCTCCTGACGTAATATTCCGCCAAAGTGCACGCATGTCCAGGTGCCGTGTCAAGGCACTAAAAGTTTTTCCGGGGCCGTGAAGCAGGTGCATTCTGTGATCATGCGATCATACCAGCAGTTTGCTCAGTCAGAGGGAAGAGCACCAGAGGGGGCTGCCTCTAGCCAACGGAGGTTGCTTGGTCTGGGGTCCAGGTGTTCTTACTCTCTCTGACAACGACGGGGCCAAATTGACCGACATCGAGCAAAGCGTCGAAAAGAGGGGAGGATATTGTGGGTCGCGGGTACAGACTGCCAGCGAGCCCAGTGCCCTCCCATTATTTACCGCGCCCCTCCCTTTTCACGGGCTCCAGGAAGTGCCAGATTCCGGGCAACAGAGGGCTCAACGACAGCGACGAGTCATCAACCGTGCACCTCCAAACACTTTTTGCAAACGAAGGGAACAGACGCTCTTTAAGTACGCCCAGGCTGTTGGTTGAGCAGCCTCGCTTCTCTATCGCCAAAAAGCTGACCCTGTTCCCGAGGTTTGGACTCGTCCCAGGCCCTGAAGCGATGACTTCGGCACCGGCAACGTGACTCCGCTGTGGAACGAACTCTCAGCCTGTCAGCCGTCGTTAAGCGACTGCCGAAAAGCGTCCCGAAACGAGACATCAAACAGTGTGGCACGGATCCAGACAGGCGAGTGCGAGTTTTAACGTCCCGGAACAGGAAGTCGTCAGCAACAATAGCTCCTCCAACAGGCAACCTGAAGCGGTTGTGGGGTGCATCCCAATCGATAAGAGAGGTACAGAACTAGATTTTTGGGATCAACGGCCTTTTGTCTTGGTATTCAGGGCTACAAACGCGATATCTCTCTCTCTTTTTCTCTCTCTGTCTGTCTCTCTCGGCATCTCTTTCTTTAGGGATCTCGCTCAGTTGACAACCTTCAAATCGCCAAAGAACAAAACCTTGACAGCAATGACAAAGCCCAAGTGTGCAAGACCGAGAGCACCAATCAACCCCAAGCTGAGCTTCTCTTTACCCAGCACAATGCACGCATTCTTGACGCCAGGATAAACCCTGCCGAGGATCGAGGCACCAGAGATGAGCCCACCGACAACGACACAAACCCACTTCAACACCCCACTCAGCACCGTATGGTTCACCAAAACACCCCTCAGAATCGATAGAAGCGCCGCTGGCAACCAGGCAGCGTTCGCGTAGCCGTAAATCGACACAATGGTCGTCAATGACAAGACTGCCTCCAACTTGAACCACCACGTCGCCACGAGGGAGAAAACCAGCGGAACGACAAAAGTGTAACCGTATACGAGCGACAGCGCACCCGTTAACAGTCTGAAGTCATAGGCGTACTTGCCCTCCTCCCCAGATATCCAGCCAACGAGCAAATTGCTGCTCGTGTTGCTGAAGAAGAGCACAAAGATCACCGTGGCGCTGACCCACAGCGGACCGTAGAGATCTGTAGGCACATCGGCAGGCACCTCAGTGCTCGAGAACGCCGTCGCTGTGTTCTTCAGTGTCAGCGAGCCTAGGACATTCTGCGCAAACATCGTCGTGTTGAGGTCAAAGTAGCGTCTGTAATGGTTGACCGAGAAGACGCCACCTTCAAAGTTGGTTGGGATAGGTGCTGGACCCGGGGCCTCTGCCGGCGCTTCAAGGTCAAAATCATCTGGAGGCTGGTACGCCTTCGTTCCAAAATCTGCAAGTAACAGTGGGTTAGTGTAAGATCTCATGAAAGCTACCAAAGAAATCACTTACCAGGCGTCACCAGGTCGTTTTCCAACCAATTGTTGTCTTGTTCCTGCTGAGGCGATTGGTTAGTAAATGCAGACAATTGATGATCCGAAGGTTCATGGACTCACCGTGTTGTCCAGATCCAGTAGATCCGGGTTATTTGTCTGAGCCATTGCGAGCTGTGTGCTTGTTGCTTGATGACCTGCTTGCTACAATCTGTAAGGTCTGCACACCCTGGTCTTTGTTTTGGCCAGAGATTTCGCGGAACTTTTGATGAGAACCAACCAGCCGGGTAACGTTAATATGGCATCAACAAGGTTCTACAAGCAGTACCGAACCAAGTCGCTTATTGACGACGAATTCAACTCTTTATACTGATTGGTGAGATATAGCTCAACAGGGCGAATCGTTTTTTTTTGAATCCTCCCTCTAGAAGGGGGTCTCTTTGACGCTGTCCCTGAAGACCTTCAAAGAATTTCCTCTGTCTAAGTTGGATTCGGCGGAACCCAGGCATCTCTGTCGAGAGGACATGGTTTCCGGTGGACATTGATTAATCATTTGGATCTCATCCGATCTTCCTGCAAGTGCTGGAGACAAACCAGTACTCTTAGAACATGTTATTTTGACACTGTCACTTCTAACAATTCCTGATTCTAAAGAAGGACAATAAGGGGACTCTGGGAAAGCTGTTGAATCATTCTCTATCTCAGGAACAACTGGTCTGGTTCTGTAATTAAGGGATTCTCTGACAGAATCAGGTTCTTCCTCATAATGGATCGCGTAGAGCTGACTGATTTGGTGATCGGATAGGCCAAATGTTTCAGGAAACCAGGTGGCCATGATAAACCCACCAACAAGACAAAACACACCAAAGAGACAAAACGTACCCCACTTCAAATGTTTCAAAGACAAGGGGGCCAAGAAGATCAAAGTGAATGCACAGGTCCACGAAACACTCATGCAGATCGCTGTCCCTTTTGATTTGGCCCTCGCAGGGAAGATCTCATTGGTGTACAACCATGCTGCACATGATAGCGTGGATGCAAAGATGGCAACGAAAAGGAAACAAAGAGATAGGCACACGACACCTGGCGTTCCAGTAACCTCCCAAACAGCACTCTCGTTTCCTCCGATAGGCGCCACCCCATTGCCATAAAGCCCCATAATGAAACCAACGCCTCCAATGCAACATCCCAATGATGTAGCACCATAGACGAGAACATCTTTTCTCCTCATTTTGTCAATGAACAAGATAGGAAAGACTGTGAAGCAGACATTGATCGCATACTGAATCGAGGCAGCCAAAACTTTAACCTCGCCAGTAAGACCAATCATCTCACAGATGAAGACGAGGTAGTACATCAATACGCCAATTCCACTGAGCTGCGTGACAATTTGCGTGAACATTCCAATCAAGAGATGTGGCCGTAGATCAGCGCTAACAAGGTCCATGTACCTGCAACTCTCTATCTCACTTTCAAATCTGTTTAAAACAGTGTTGAAGTTAGCATCATCAAGGTTTGAAGAACTGTTTTTCTCCGTTTCATCACCAGAGAGTGTTCCAGGAGGTACGTATTGTTTTAAACCTTTCATCACTTCAAGCCCCTTTTCCCACTTGGCCTTCGATGCATACCACTTGGGGGATTCTGGTAGCAAGAAAGATAGACCAAACAAAAGCAACCCAGGGATGATCTCTAATCCCCAAGCGATTCTAAAAGAAGTTTCATCACCAATGAACGCACAAAAATAGGATAGATAAAACATGATCATGATACCCCAGGTCAAACACCATTGCATCACTGATGTTGCCAAGCCTCTCTTGTGGTTTGGAATCACTTCTGAAACATAAACTGGCAATAGCGAACTGAAGATACCAACAGTGATACCCTTGATGGCTCGTCCAATTACAAGCATGGTGATGTTCTGGACCAAAACGCAGACAAGAGACCCAACAACCCAGAGTGCTGTGGCAAATTGAATTGCAACAAGTCTGCCGAAACGGTCGGAAATCATACCTGAAAGCCAACAGCCAACTGAGAAGAGAATGTTAGTTTTGGCGGGATAAGTAGAGCCAGAGTCACTTACGACAAGCACCAACAGGGTTTGATCCGGCAATGATGCCTTGGGCCAATGCGCCTGGATTATGGAAAAAGTCTGTGAAGGCTGTGTGACCAATGAAAACAGCCATAGAGGAGGTCTCAAGACCTTGCAAAGTTCCACCCAATGCCAAGATCCAGAGGATCCCACCGGTGCTGTAGGTTGTGTAAGGCATTGCGGAAGGGAATGGCGAGGCAGAGAGGAGCGGATCACACAAAAGGGATCCATAGGAAACTCAAGTCATCTGAAAGTTCTCACAGTGGTTTGTTTGGAGGATACTTCCCAGCTTGTTTTTGTGGTTGGCGGTTAATCAAAAGTTTTGTGTCAGTGGTTGAGATCATAGAGCCAGCACTGCTGTCCAATATACCGAGGTACAGCGGATTTTTCGCTTCCGCAAAACCGAGGGCAGATCCTGGTGATACGCCAGAAACTTTGTTTGGATGGCCTTTGAAAGGTGCGACAATTGTATCAAATCCGACACAGGATGTTCAATATCGTACAGAGAGGACAGTACGTCCTCAACTTCTCCTTGACACTTGTCGGCTTCATCCCCGCGTTCATCGCCATTTCCTCTTGGGGCCAATTGTTTGCCAACGATGCCTTCAACACAGCTGGTACTGTCGCCAACGTCATCCCGTATGTATCTGAACTGAATCATGACCCTCGTTTCAGAGCTCTTCTAACAGTTGTGCAGTACTGCAAATGTGAAATTTAGCAGAAGATTTGGATCTGCCAATGGCCAAGCTAAGGAGAACAACAAGGTGGTTTTCGACTTGCAAACAGACTTGACACCATTGTTCAATTGGAATACCAAACAGGTTTTCGTTTATCTGACAGCCGAATACCCAGGGGCTCAAGAGGGCTCAAACGTCGTCACCTATTGGGACAAGATTATCACATCCAAGGACAAAGCCGTGATCAGCATCAAGAATGAACGCTCCAAATATTCTGTGTGGGATGTTGAACCAAGTTTCAACAACAGAGATGCCATTGTCAAGCTTCAATGGAATATCCAACCTTGGGTGGGCCCTTTGGTGTTTGGTGAGACCTCAGGAGAGACACTGGTGAGTTTCCCATCTCCATCTGATGAGCCAAAACCAAAAAAGACAAAGCCTAAGAAGAAGAGACAACAAAGCTGATCTTCTAGAGCCCTTAGCTACAGGATTGCTAATTCATCAAACATTTATGTATAGTAGTGATATCAATAACTGTTGATTGATTTTAGTATGATGCAGTAAATTGAATCCAAAGAGCGGGCTTAAATGTACAGGTGCTCTTTGGACCGATGCAGGTGGGGGG
>JAJMKO010000122.1:0-21869 GCA_030569275.1 [Candida] sanyiensis | reverse complement strand
CCCCCGCCCCCGCGCGCAGCCGGACTCGCAGATATTAACGCCTCCGCAGGCTTCCCTCTTTCAACGAGCTCACCTCCAACTTCGAAAATGTCTCCCTAAGAACGCCAAAGCGTGGTCCTGGAGGACCCTCTCCGAGTTCCTCGCCCGGCACCCAACAGAGTCGTGTGCCCTTGATGCAGTCAATGAGCACGGCAAGTGCATCGATGTCATCCTCATCGGGTGCCCCTGCTGGTGTCACCACTGCGGCAGCGACTCATCCCGCACCGCCCTTGCCTATCCTGCCCAACCCGGAGATGCAGGCGTTCACGTTCCCGCAGGCTGTGCCTGTCGCTGGATCTGGCGCAGACGCAAACTATGTCACCTTTAGCGATGCTCGCCGTCACTCCCTTGCTGTACCCCCTGACTCCTCTCCCGCACACAAGAAAACCGACAGCTACGAGTCGCAAACCTCGCTGTCGACACTAGCGGACATTGCCTCGTCCAAGAATGACCCATCGTCGCAGCAGCAGCAGCAGCCGCATCTGCGGCAGCAGCAGGCGTTTGCTGTGCCTGCCTCGCATCCCGAGCTTCTTGGTCGTCTCGAGTCGATGTTGGTGAACTTTGATAATCTGACCCAGATCATGACCGACGTCAACAGGGACTTCCGCAAGCAGTTGGAAGGCTCTCGCAATGCAGAGCTGCCGCATGATCCTTTGCTCCCTCTGCACTACGATTACCACGACGGCTCGCGTGGCTTAAAGCACAGGTTCTTCCTCCAGTTCCTCGGGAACATCCCACAGGACCAACTGCACGACGCGACACGCTTCAGCACTGAGATGGCTGAGTTCTTCACGGGCTGGCTCCGTGAACGAGAATCGCATCCCGTTGCTTACCTCCCTCCCACTGCTGGTCCTACGAGCGCTCCTGTGATGACCAACGCCGGGGTCATGCAGTTACAGCCTGCCTTTGAAGCGTCCCAGAGACTGCAGCGCAAATCTCAACAGCACCGCAAATCGCTCTCCATAACCACCAGCGGCGGTGGTGGGGTCCATAAGCGTGGCCATTCAAAGCAGCTCAGTGCCGATTGGAAACGCAGGGGCAAATCAGATGACGACATGATTGCGTTCAACCCTGCCATTCCTTTTGGAAAAGATGCCTCGCCGCGTAAACGCAAGCTTCCGAAGGAAGCAAAGTTTGAACACGTCACCGTGCCCAAGTCTTTGGGCCACACCCCTGTCACGCCAACTTCTGCGCCCGACTCTTCCACGATGGTCAGTGAGGACCTCTCCAACAGATCAACACAGACTTGTCAGCAGTGTGGGTCCAACGATACACCGGAGTGGAGGCGTGGGCCATATGGAACAAGATCGCTGTGCAATGCCTGTGGCTTGTTTTACGGGAAACTGACGAAGAAGTTTGGAGTTGCCTTCGCCACCGAGGAAATGATGAAGAGGAGAGACAAAGGCAATGGAACTGACAGACGTATCCCTAATGACTCCTGATTTTACTTACTCCCCCCAGCATCAAACGGTGCCATTTACTTTTTTTTCAATTCGTTTTATCTGTTTAATTATACCCCTTGGGCCCTGCCCGCCAAAGATTCATCATGCAAGTTTGGACTTTTTTTCCTGGTTTACAAGTTAGCAATTAATGTAAATTTTTTACTGTCGATAGGGCTGTCTCCTCACAAGGTTCGTCCGCAAAGTAGTCAGCAATGATGTTCCAAGACACCTTGGTCTCTTTCCAGGCGTCAAACCAAGCAGCATAGTCTTTGTCTCCGCCACTCCAGCCGCCAGAGCCAGCTTCTGAGTTATTCACCGTGTGGATGATCTTGTCCCATTGTAAATAGCTGCACAATAAGGAAAGCTCTTTGAAATTGGAATGCTCGGAGTAAGGTAACTGAATGTCGTTGCTGAATTTGAGCATATCGTCCATTATTTGGTCAAAGTTCTGGAACTTGGGGTTGCACGATAGCATTCGGTTCAAGAACTTGACCTTTAGCTCATGGGTCGAGAACTCAGATACATTCAATGTTGGTGCGTTGCAGAACTTTCGGAAGCTCCAACCAGTAGGTTTCACCTTGATGATCTTCCGATTGTTGTAGTACTTGTTCAGGAACACCTTGTCAGTGAGTTTCCCAATTGGGAGAAGGTGGATGAGGCAGTTGAATTGGTCCGATGATTGCACATGTACCAGATCCCAGATTGTGAACTGGCCAAAAGAGTAAGATGACCCATGCTTGAACTTTTTAGTGTTGCTGTCAAAGATTATGAACTTATCGATGAGTTTGCTCTCGGGAACATAGTTCCTCAGCATCTTAAACTTCTCCAGTGGAACCATAATCTTGGTTTGTAAGTATTCCGCCAGTCTCAAGAAGAGATTCTCCTTTCCTATCGAGTATGTTCCAATCAAAAGAACCCAGGGCTTGTTCCTATCGTTTCCAAAGTAGTTCAAGATGGAGTTCTTTCCCCTCTGGCCTTCCTCGCTTCCTAATTTCCTGCGAAGATAGTTACCAGTTTTTTTGACAAGTGTATTCTGCTCGATGAATAGGTACATTGGATTCAAGTAAGTAGTGTCAAGGTAAATCTCGTCAATCTTACCCAACTTGGAAAGACTCTCAATCATCTTCTTAGAGACACGGAAATCACCGGTGTGAACAACAACTTTCTTGTTGATCTCTTTCTCATTGTCAAGAACAAAGTGTCTGAAAACAAAAATCAATCCTCCTGGACAATGGTTGGCATCTTGTGCAGTCATTGTGATCCTCTCCATCGCATCGTTGGATTTCCAAAGAGTTTCCTCACCATCAATAGCTTCCACTTTGTCCGCAATCTTGAACTTCTCCAAGATCAACCGTTTTGATATGTCAGAAGTGTAGACCGTGGCATTAGGGTTCTCTTCAAACCACTTTTTCGTCATACCAATGTAGTGATCAGAGTGGAAATGGGAAAGAAAATGAATTTGGACGTCATCGTGATGTAAATAGTTGAAGGCATCAACGGCGATCCGTAAGACACCACCCTCAGGTTTGAATGTTATTGTCTTGAAGGACGGTGCTGTCTTCTTTGGCTTCTTGGGCCCTTTCAAAGCTGGTTTGGTCTTAACTCGGGGTGGTTTTGGTGTGAGGTCAGACCTTGTGGGGGGCGTTGTATCGGGTACTATTTCCTCAATCGTTGATTGGCTTTGAACAAAGACTTCCTCAATATCACTGTCATCTTCAATAAATATCACCTCCTGGGTCTGTTGGGTAAGTTTTTTGTCGGCGTTTACTCTTTGTTTGGGCAGCGTTACACTAGATGTTGTGACAGACGCACACTGATCAACATGGTAATCTCTTTCGTAAAAATCAAAGCTCGACAGATTAAGGAAGCATAACGGGCATTCGATAGGTTCTGATGCTGATAGTTTCCTTTTTCTACTGAAATTAAGGGTCTGCTGCATGAGTAATCCCCTGTACAATGGGTGGGTGGGTGAAAGGAAACAACCACCAAGCCAAATTGTGGAGATGTCAATGCAAACCCAAAAAAAAAAAAAAAGTAAAAAAAAAAACATGCGAGTTCTGTGGATCGAACACAGTACCTCCAGATCTTCAGTCTGGCGCTCTCCCAATTGAGCTAAACCCGCGAATTGTTTCTTTTAATACATACTGTTTATTATATTGTAAAAAACAAATTATATTGTAAAAGACCATTGTTTCAAAACACCTGCTCAAATTGGGAAAAAATGTTCTTGTATCCGCTAAACGGGCTTGGGTCTCCCAGGCTGTCACACTCACTGGCTAGAAACCAGAATTCTACGAGTTATTTTTGAAAAAAATTGCCTCTATTCCACTATCTTTCTTGACCCTCAAAAGTTAAATTTGACTTGATTAGACTATAACAGTACCGACGTACATCAGACTCGCTTGCAGACCCGCTACTGCATACAGTCCCAAGCAAGGAAAACGGTATAATACATTAAGATACACAAGGGATACTAGGCGGATCCAGCCATGTTGGTGTATCCTGGTGGGACATTCTCGTACTCCTTCAAGAACAAATCCTTCTTCTCCCTATCCATGAACTTCAACAGACCTTCTATTTGGTCCTTGAGAGTACCAGCACTCTGTTGGTCCATGGTGGTTTGAGCAATCAAGGAGGGCATGGTCACGATTAGTCTCATCAAGTGCTCAGCACCGTAAATTCGACTTGGGTCCCTATTTGCCAGTTGTGGATTCTTTCGAAGATCTAAATATTGCTGTCGTTCAAATCTGTACAGCAGTAAGTTTCCCAGAGATCTGTTAAAGTACATCTTCAACCCTGCTAGGAACTCATCAAGAATCTCAGCATCCACTGAGCTCTTCTTACCCAGAGATCTTCTGTAGTTGTTTAGGATTTCCTCAATAGACGTGTGTACTGGGAGTTTCAAAACTAAATTATCCTTTGTAACCATCTCCCAATCATCGACAAGCAGAGACTTCAAAGAATCTGGTATTATGATCAGAATCTCCGGTCTCTTGTTGAAATCTTGTTCGTTATCCAAGTCGGCTTCAGAGCGCTTGGTCATTGACTTGGAAACATCAATGGTTCTCTTACCATGTCCACCCGCACTAGAAACAGAGGAGGTAGCCTCTAAGGCAGAGTTCTTCAACTCCTTTTGTAGCTTTAAGTTCTCCAAGGTGAATGGCTTCAGTCTTGCAACAGTGACCCATTCATCCCACGAGGCCTTCCAGCCCTTATAGTGAATGAAATAAACAGGTTCTTTATCTGCCTCTTTTGGCAAATCCTCAGGGTCGACGTTCTCATTCCCGTGTTTAGTGAGAGAAAAGTCACTTCCCGGTTCATGAGTCTTCATGACCTTGGCTTCGTAAAGAAGTGGACCATGAAACGCCAGGCATTTATCGCCCACTTTTAGTGCGTCCATGATGCCTGAGTAAGTTCTGCAACAATCAAGCTAACAATGTATAGTAACAAGAGGTTCTTTACTCACTCGTCTTGAATCAGCTGGCTAAAAGCAAGATGCACGCGTAGCCCAATTTCTTACCCAATTTTTTTCAGGAAAGATAAAATTTAATCACTTCAAAGTATACGGGGAAATCCTGTACGAAATGAAACACCTGACGGAAAAAAAATGGAATGGACTAACTGGGTCTGTTGTGAACTGAGACCTGAGTACCCATCAAAGATTCGCAAAAAAAAAAAAGTAACCAAAATATGGTTCTCCAGAAGGGCAGAGACAACAAAACATCAAGGCTTAGCGAAAAGTACTTGATTCGGTAATTTGCCTTGTTGGGGTATTCTCACATCAACAGGGCAAAAAATCGAACGAAAAAAAATCGAATGAACCACAAAAACAACAAAACACATCATCCTCTCCAGGCCAATTGCCCTTCCAAACAGCTCAGATCGGTTGAAAAGAGTCTATTGCGCATCTCCTGCATATTGGTATTTCCGCTCCCATTTCTGCTGGTCCACCCCATCAGCCCCACTGCAGCGTTTATTTTTTTTTTTGCTACACGTTTCTAAAGATATAACGAAGCCAAATCTCTTCCAAGTTGCGCGTCCCCTGCTGGCATTTTCGATCTACCCGCGACAACTCAGATAATGTCTTTGTCTCAGTCTCCAAACGTCATTGGCATTCACTACAAGGTTGGCCAGAAGATTGGTGAAGGGTCGTTTGGTGTCATCTTTGAAGGTGTGAACTCCTTGAATGGCCAACAAGTTGCTATCAAGTTTGAGCCAAGAAGATCGGAAGCTCCCCAATTGAGAGATGAGTACAGAGCGTACAGAATCTTGGCAGGATCTTTCGGTATTCCAAGAGCTTACTATTTTGGACAAGAAGGCCTGCACAACATTTTGGTGATTGATCTACTGGGTCCTTCTCTTGAGGATTTGTTTGATTGGTGTGGCAGAAAGTTCACTCCAAAAACTGTGGCCCTGGTGGCTAAACAGATGATTGAGAGGGTTCAGTCCATCCATGATAGAGATTTGATCTTTAGAGACATTAAGCCTGACAACTTTTTGATAGGCAAAGCTGGCTCTCCGCAAGCTAACACTGTCCACATTGTTGACTTTGGCATGGCGAAGTACTACAGAGACCCTAAGACCAAGCAACACATTCCTTACAGAGAAAAGAAATCCTTGAGCGGGACAGCAAGATACATGTCCATCAATACTCATCTTGGAAGAGAGCAGTCTAGAAGAGATGACTTGGAGAGTTTGGGACATGTCTTCTTATACTTCCTGAGAGGGTCATTGCCATGGCAAGGTCTAAAGGCACCAAACAACAAACAGAAGTACGAAAAGATCGGTGAGAAGAAGCAATCAACTCCAATCAGTGAGTTGATTGGCGACCTGCCATCCCAGTTTGGAGACTACCTAACATATGTGCGGAACTTAAAATTTGAGGAGGATCCTGACTATGAGTATTTGAAAGGATTGATGGACCTTGCTGTTAAGAGCATGGGCGAACAAGATGACCAATACTATGACTGGATGGGCTTGAATGGCGGTAAAGGTTGGGACTCTCAAATCAACAAAAAGACAAACTTGCACGGCTACGGCAATCCTCACCCAAGGAATCAACCACAGCAGCAAGCTGTCACACCTCAGCAGCAACTGAAGCAAAAGGTCCATTCTTTGAACAACTCCAGATCCAAGACTCCAAAGCTAAACCAGTCCAACTACTTGTTGAATTCCTCACAATACGCGATCAACTCAAACAAAGTCAGTGACCAACAACGGAACCTGATTAATGAAAGAAATGAGGCTATGTCAGTCAGTTCCGGGAAGGGTTTCTGGAGCAAGCTCTGTTGCTGTGGCTAGTCTTCAAGACTCTGGTAATGACAAGTTTCATTCACTAGGTCTCTTCGGTCTAGTTCATTTATTCATCCATGCCCATTCTTCAATTCTCCGTTACAGTGCGCATCTTCTTTTTGCCTGATTTGTTTTTGGTATCCAGGATGCCTTAGGGATCACTGTCTGTACTCTCCTATAATGCATGTACTCTAATAGATCATGAGATCAGTTCTGCTGCAAGATATATGTAGGCTACTTTCTTGACTTTTTGTAGAAATATGCATTGTACTAATCTGATGTTGGAATCGATTAGATTTTATTATTCATTCAACGAAGATCATTAGTGGTCATGAAAATAAGTAGAGTAACTTTGATGTTGGAATCAAGTTAAAACATGGTTAAAAAGTGTAACAGTGGTGTCACGGAATATTGATTTGATTCAATGTTGGAATTGAAAATGATGGCAATAAGCTCTTGTTGGAAGAAGGGAATTTCAGTCCCAGATAGGTCTCCAGATGCTCTCTATAAGGTTTCTAGTCCTGGAGGGCCTGTTTTGAGGCTCAAAGTTGGGGAATGGTTGACCTACAACTTGGCAGGCACAACCTTGATCAACTTGCCATCAACTTCACGAATCAATCCACTCAAAAGAAAAGATTGTCTCAAGTCGGAGATCAGGTCGTCGACATTCTCGATCCCCACACACAGTCTGATTAGGTCTTCTGATAGGTTTCTCTCTTTTCTGGTTTTTTCATCGATAGAAGCATGTGACATTCTGCAAGGCATAGAGATCAAAGAGTTGACACAACCAAAGGAGACAGTAACAGAAAAGATTTTTGTGTTTTCGACAAGGATCTCAGACTTCTTGATAGACCCAGTCTCGAAGGATAGAACAGCACCGTATCCCTTGTTGTACGACTTGTGAAGCTCGTATTGTGGATGTGACTTCAAACCTGGGTATCTGACAACCAATCCAAGTGACTCTAGCCAGTGAGCAATCTTGACAGTGTTCTCCTGCTGTCTCTCGAATCTTATTGAGAGGGTCTTTAAGCCTCTTAGCAACAACCAACAGTCAAATGGGGCCAGACCACACCCGGTGGCATTGATAACGTAGTAAATGTCTTGGGCAAGCGCTTTAGATCTGGTGGCAATAACACCAGCCATAATGTCATGGTGGCCATTAAGGTACTTAGTGGCAGACTCGTACTGGATGTCGACATAGTCAAGTGGGGATAGC
Source organism: [Candida] sanyiensis (assembly GCA_030569275.1). Lineage (NCBI taxonomy): Eukaryota > Fungi > Ascomycota > Saccharomycetes > Phaffomycetales > Phaffomycetaceae > Barnettozyma > [Candida] sanyiensis. The sequence continues at coordinate 13,880 of JAJMKO010000122.1, read as the reverse complement.
AAGAGTGGAGACATCATTGTGTTGTCAAACACAGTGACAAGATCTGGATAGTTGGCCTTTATGTGTTTGGAGATCTCTGGAAGGTCAATAACCTTGATCAATGGATTGGTTGGTGACTCCAAGAAAATCATTCTGGTAGTGGGGGTGATGGTCTTCTTGACAAGTTCAGTGTCAGTGATGTCAATGTGTGTCAGCTTGATGAAACCGTTCTTGTGCAGAAAGGTCAACAGTCTGTGTGTTCCGCCGTACAAGTCATCACCTGCAATGACCTCGTCACCAGGCTTTAGCAATCTTGTGATAACATCAAGGCAGCCCATACCGCTGGTTACAGCATACGCACGCTCGGCCTTCATTAGAGTGGCAAGCTGCGTCTCCAGTTGGGTTCTGGTTGGGTTACCAGATCTGGTGTAGTCGTACTCACCTAGGTCAGTGATAGACTTCTGCTTGAAGGTTGTGGTTTGGTATAGAGGAGCGACAGAGGCGTTGAAGGTATCGTTGTTAGGTTGGGAGACCACGAGGGTCTCTATCGAGTAGTCTCTGCTGCCCATAATGATTTGTCGAAGGATAGTTTGGAAAGGAGAAACAGAGATTTGGAAATCATTTTTTCACTTGTTGACTCACGTTGAACAATCAGTGATAAGTCCAAAAAAAGTAATTGTCGCGCCCTCACTCATAATTTCACGTGATTTTCTAGCAATCAGAGCAGGGTAACCTTTTACCGAGGAGGATGGGGTATGTTTTGACACATAGTTTGACAGATTTTGAGACGCCTAGTATCTGTTGCAGCCATTCTGGGACTTTGAGATTAACAATCTTCACTCAAATATTATCCTGAGATGTGATTTGCAACTAAAATTGCGGTTTTAGCACTACTAATGATCTCTAAATGTGTGGTATCATATCATTAAACATTAAGGGCATGCAGACTCTAGGGTAAATTAGTTGTCAATGAAGTATTCCAACAAGTCGACCTTGGTAACAACATGGATTGGCTTCAAATGCTCGTCAGTTACAACAGCACTGGCATTCTTCTCGAAGAATTGCTTCAGCTCTCCGAGCGTAGTTTCTTGGGTAATCTTTTGGAACTTCTTGACTGCAGACTTGTTCTCATTGAAGATGTTGACATCATCAAAGTTGTTTAGCTTTCTGAAGTCAATGAAGATATCTGAGATGTTGTCAGCCTTGGAGACCTGGCCTTCAGATAAAGATTTCAATAGTTTAGATAGGGTGATCAAACCAACCAACTTGTCGCTGGCGTTCAAAACTGGAAGTTGGTCAAAGCCGTTGTCCTTCAAAATCTTGATGACATCTTGAACAGTGGCGTTGTTGTGGACAGTGACAACTGGCTTCAAGTTTAGGGATTTGATCTTTTCAGTCTCAAAGGAGGTAGAGGGGGCCTTTGGGGCCTTCTCGATCTTGAAGCCATTAGACTTCATCCACTCGTCATCGGCAAACTTGGTCAAGTATGATCTGATGGAGTCAGGGAAAATGACCACAATCTTGTCTTTCTCAGTCAACTCAGGGTTTTCTTGGGCATATTTGAAAGCAGCAGCCAAAGCAGAGCCCGAAGAACCACCAACTAGGATACCCTCCTCGGCGATCAATCTTCTAGCAAGAGTGAAAGACTCTTGGTCCTCAGTCTTGTACCACTTGTCAATGATGTCTCTCTTCAAGACATCTGGAATGAAGTCATAGCCTATACCTTCAACCTTGTATGGCTCCTCTCCTTCGTTGAGAGACTCTGGAACAGCCAAAATAGAACCCTTTGGGTCAGCAGCGACAATTTTAATATCTGGGTTTTGGTCCTTTAAGTACTGAGCGGTACCTGTGATGGTACCACCAGTACCGGCGCCAGCAACAAGAGCGTGAATGTCACCATTTGTTTGTTTCCAGATCTCGTAACCTGTGGTATAGTAGTGAGCATTTGGGTTGTTTGGGTTGGCGTATTGGTCCAAGATTATGGAATTCTTGATCTCCTTGTTCAGTTTCTTGGCAACTCCAATGTGGGACTCTGGAGAGTCAAAAGCAGCCTCATTTGGCGTTCTGATGATCTCAGCGCCCAATGCCTTCAAAACAGAAACCTTCTCGTTCGACATCTTCTCCGGAAGGGTGATGATGGTGCGATAACCCTTGACAGCACCAAGGAGGGCCAAACCAATACCAGTGTTGCCAGAAGTTGGCTCAATCAGAGTGTAGCCTGGCTTGATTCTGCCATCCTTCTCAGCCTCCTCAACCATTCTAAGAGCGATTCTGTCCTTAACAGAACCACCAGCATTGAAAAGCTCAACCTTGGCAAGAATTTGGGGCTTGATGCCCAGGGATTGTGGGACCTTGTTCAGCTTCACAAGGGGAGTGTTACCAATAAGCTCCAAAATAGACTCGTTGATAGGGCGGACGTCAGACATGATGTTGGTCTCGTTTCTGATAAAACACCAGAGGGTAGCGATGAAAATTTTTGGTTGTTTTCTTCCAAAAAAGGGAGACTGTGGTTAAGGCCCCATCACCACTTGCACAAGCGGCACATTTTGACACAACCATTTTGGGAAAGTCTCTAAAAGTTCACGAATTTTCAAACTTTGCACTTAGAAAGACAACAATTCTGTTCGGAAATTAGAGTATGTCCTCTTTGGGAATACCCTATCGCGCTCTTTGGCACAATATCACGTGATATGCATCCAAACACCACAACAAAGGATCCGCTTTTACGGCCTGGCCTTACGCGTTGGTTGCAAACAAAGCCACAACTCAGACTCAGTGCTTGGCCCAATAAGCCTCAGTGCTGCCCATGCCCACATTCCCGCTCCCAAAGGATGTACCCCGTATACTCAAGGACTGCTTCATGCGAAATAGTGAGGAGGACACTGACGGTTTGTACCGCTTCCAACTTAGAAAGTTTCCCGACCTTGTACAAGACTTAGAGCAGTCGCTTTGTATTCATTTGAGTCCATTGCTCTCAGCGTCCAGTATAAGGGAAATCCAATCACAGGAATTACATAAGATAGCCGTCTCCAGACTCGGTTGTCTTCTGGCATTCACTCTTAACTGCAAAGCAACTGAGGTTACAGATTTTCTTGTAACACAAGTCGAGCGAGTGAGGGGAAAACAATGGTATGGAAGAAGGTCCTACAGGGAACCAAACAGATACTCAAAGTACCCAGTACGAAACTCTGGGGATGATGATGAATCAATTATTCCCAGCAAAATCCTATCAGACTCAACCTCTTCAAGATCAAGTGTCGGGAATTGCTCGCCAAATAGTGGATACTCATCGCCTACTTCGAATATATCTCCAATCTGTCCTAGCCCCAAAACTAAACAAGCAAGACTCGAAACAACTTTGGAAGACATTCTGGCGGATGAACGACAACATTCTGACCTCAATGACACTCTGAAATACCTGGAGCTGGGCCCTCCAACATCTGATAACTTGAAAGGACATCTGCCTGGAGAAAAACGCGCTTTCCCTTGGATCATGAGTTTGAACTTGTTCTTAATGGCTACAACATTCTTCTTTCTCATTCTTCTTATCAGCTCAACCCTGAGACAAGCTGTGCTGGCTCTGCTTTTGACTGACAAAGTTGGACTTCAATGGTGGCAGAAGGCGCCACCTATGGTTGAGAAAATTTTCTGGAAGTTCATTGAATCCATCCAATGCCTAGAATCAAGTGAGCTGCTGAAATCTCAATGACTACATCAACTTCATGTATGAGCTGAACATCAATGGACTACATTAATAGTTAATGACCCCCCTCCCAATCAAAGACAAAGCATAGCATTCGACCTAATTACTTATGAAGACCAATCCAGACTTCGTGTACTCTAATTTACAGAATAATTAGATAATTTGCACCTAGTCTATGTGGTCATTGAATTAGTTTATGCAAGTACGGTATCTTGAGGCTCTCATCTAAGAAAACTTCCATCTGTTGCCACAGTTTTCGCATGTACAGAACGTTGTCAAAGGCTCATCTGCAGATCTAGTCTGCAGCTGGTAGTAACTGACCTTCTTCTCCTTACACTTACCACATGTGAATCTATCTGTGACGGCTCTCTCCTGGGTAGCACCTTGCGCATTAAACAAGTTCTGTTTCTTGATGTCTTCCAGTTGCTTCTTCAAGTGCTCAGGAGCCATGTCCTTTGAGTCCATATTGATTAGCTCCTTTGGCGAAATGTCACCGTTGTTCACTCTCTGTCTTAGTTCAGGGTTATTCTTTTGTCTCAAGTTGGACGCCAACGTTCTGGCCCTATTGGTGTATGTGGATTTTGTGGTGTCGAACTTCTCCGAGCTGAAAAGATCGCTTTCAATATCTTTTGCAATTCTAAAGAGAATCTGTGGTGGGTGTTCTGACTCGATACAGAGGCCATTGTATATAGCCCCCACGACGTTGTTTCTAGTCTTATTTTCGTAAATGTCAGTCTTGATGCCATCATTCTTCGCGTTTCTTGGTCCTTGTGAGACAAACTTCTGTTGTTGTGTGGAATGGCTGCTGGTATTGTTGTTTGTGGATGCAGGAGTAGCTTTGGCGGCGGTTGATGCATTGCCTGTTGAAGATACCGATGTGGAGGTTTTTGCCTTCTTGACTTCATCTTTCCAAAACTTAATGATCTTTTTCACAAGATTGGCGACATCTGGATTTGCGGAGGACTTGAACTTATTCACTATCACACCAACTTTGGTCTCCTGTAGTCATCTGTTAATGTCGTGCTCAGGTGTGCCTTGTGGTAAAATCGGGGATTACATACTCTCAGCAGTTTCTCCGTTGGCTTGATGTCTTTCTTGAGGATTGTCAATATCTGAAGGATTGTCTTGTCATCATTTGCCTTCTCCAGCTGTGATATATACGTTTTGATATCCTTGACATCCATCTGTACGGTATAACTTGGGGTCGTTTGCCTGTGTTTGTTTTCTTTTCAACTTTTTTTTTGGTTTTTTTTTTTTTTTTTTTGGTTTTTTTGACATAATTTCTAATTTCTTATAGTTTGTAAGGGAGGCAGTGGGCATAAAGTTCACTGGTGGCGTCTGTGCGTGTAATGCAAAAAGTTCAAAAACGCGCGTTTGTTTACTGTTAAGAAGTAACCACTGATTGTGGCAGGTCCAACTATGAATCTTGCTCTGTTGGATCCCTTCGCTGCTCTGCGAGAGTACCCAGAGTCACTTACTGATACTTTCTCCTTTGGTCAGTCTGTCCATGTGAAGTTCGATTACAATGGTGATTACCTCGCATCAGGTCTCTCCAACGGCACTATTCTCATCATTGATAATGATACCAAGAACGTTGTGAGACAGCTAAGGGCACACACGAAGCCTATCCAGTCGCTGTGTTGGACGAGAGATGGAAAGTTTTTGCTGAGCAGCTCAAGAGATTGGCTGGTATTGCTGTGGGACGTCAATGAGGGATCCGTGGTACGAAGATTCGACTTCAACAGTCCTGTGTGGGGTGCTGAGTTCAATCCGCTGGATCCAGACGAGTTCATTGTGTCGTTACTAGATGATACACCCAAGTATATCAAGCTGTCCACCAATGAGTCAAAGGATCTTCTGAACGAGAAAGTGATGGTTTCAACGTTCCATCCTTCTGGTGAGCTCATCTTCACGGGAAACAGCAAGGGATGGCTCAAGATAATCTCGGCGAGGGACTTCACCGTGCTCAAGGAGGAGCAGTTTGGCACCAGCAGTATCAAAAACATTGCAATCTCGTTGAATGGAAGGAAATTGGGCATCAACTCATCGGACAGAATCATCCGTCAAGTGGCACTGCCCGACTTTTCTTTGGACTCGACGTTGTGGGATCTCGAGCTGGAGCACAAGTACCAGGACATGGTGAACCGTCTGCAATGGAACTGCATCATGTTCAACTCCAACTCTGAGTACTTGATTGCCTCAGCATTTGGGTCAGCGCATTGCATTTACCTGTGGGAGACGTCAATGGGATCACTGGTGAAAATCCTTGAAGGTCCCAAGGAGGAACTGGTGGACCTTGAGTGGAACTATCGGAAGTGTGTCATCACTGCGACAGGGCTGGACAGTGGAGCGATTTACTTGTGGAGTATCATTGTGCCACAGACATGGAGTGCGCTGGCGCCCGACTTTGTGGAGATTGAGGAGAACATTGACTACCAGGAAGCCGAGGACGAGTTTGACATTGATCCTGATAGCGAGTTGGACCAGAACCAGCTGGATGAGGAATTAGAGCCGATTGACACTGTGACGAAGGAGAAGAGGGATGCGAGGGGAAACGAGATGCAAGAGGTTGTTGTGTTGCCTATGGTGTTTGAGGACTTCATCGTCAATTAAAGGGCTGGAGTCTATTGGCTGCGCATTTAATTTATTCGTGGGATTAGAATATTGTCTAATTGTAGTTGACAGGACTTCACCACAAGATTTGGATGGTATCTATGACAAAGACGTTGAGAAAAAAGCTACTCTGCCTAAGCTCGTAGGTGTATGAGTACTTGTATGTGTAATTCGTGCCGCCGGGACTTCGTGATCTTGAGCCGTCGGACTTGTACATAACTAATAGTACGTACGTACTAGTGTTATATTATTAATTTTTATACTTTTTGGCCTCAAAATTAAAACTATATGATTTAAACGTCTCGAATCAACCGACGAAATGAGCGTCATGAGTACATATTAATATGTTATCCGCATGAATATTGATGTTTCAGCTGCATGGCAGGTCATGATCATAACCATTAGTGTATTAACTGGTAAATGGTGTTTCACTTATAATTTTCCCGAGTGCTCGAGAGCCAGGCAGAGGAGAGGGTGTGTGTTTCTGAGGCTGTTTTCTGACGTTTTTAACGCAACCGAGGACCAGCGGCCGTTAGCGGATTTGCCATTCCGGGGGTGTTTGTGGCCAATGGGGTTGTGAAGCCTAGAGAGAGAGACAGGAAGACCATAACGGTGAAGAGGGATAACAGCTAGAGGGCTTTGGAGAAAGCCGAGGCTTTTCTAGCTGGGTCATTGTTATTTTGAGGGAGCGGGATACTTCTCTTACTTCCGAAACAATATAGGAGCTGCCCTTGATGAAACCCCATTTCTTTTGTCTTAAGGGAGCAATTAGTGCTCTTCTGGGCAATTTGCCCAAACGAGATCCGATCAAAATGTCCTGCATTTCTGGCCAGGCTCCCTTAGCAAACTGATACGCCCTGTTTGCCAGACAAGGAAGACATATGGTGAACTAGGCAGGGGGGGGGGGGACATGAAAGGGGCTTTTAAGCTCTCTCTCTCTCTCTCTTCTCGTTGTATCTTTGTCTCTGGCTTCCTTGCATTCTCTTTGCCCATTCTTTCTTAGGCACTGTCCAGACAAATTGGTTGGAGCACATACTTTTCTGTGTTGATGTTATGAATTTCCCTGGTTACCAAAGGCTTAAAGGACGGGACAGATCGAAATTGCAAAACCGGTGGTTGGATCAACAATTTATATAAAGCTGTAGAAGCCTGCCTTTCACGATTTCACCCCCAATACTAACGCCTGTTGTTTCTGCACAAAATGGTAAGCGTGCCTCTCTCTGGCAGCAGCCCGATCTGGCAACTCGGTATCTCAGGGTCTCGTCACCTGCCTCGTGCCCCCCCTAGTACAGGGCCTTTTGCAAGGAAAGGCCCCTATCTGCCTGGGGCACGCCTGCCAGGGCACACTGCCTTGATCCAACTGCTGGCCACAGCTCCTGACTTGCTGCCCGTTCCGTCATCACCAGAACCGTACTAACCCCATCTCCAGGACAATGAGCGATACAGCCATAAGCCAAACCTCTCCATTAACTCAATCAGCTCCCTTGTGGAGCCGCTGACTCCACCAGACTTTGGAGTGAGCACTCCATTTGCCCAGCAGCACTCGCGCAGCACCAGTAGCACCAGCAGCCTGGGCGCAGGGGCCGCTTACCCACAACTCAACCAGCAACAGCTCCTCCACCTGCACAGCCACCACCCTATCTGCCACTCCAAGAATGAACAACTTCCATGTGCCAGTCCTACAGACGCGGAGAACCTGTCGACCCCAACACAGCCATCGACCCCTTCTTCCAGCTCCAGCATCGGGGGCAGCATCGGGGGCAACACTTTCAGATCGAGATTCAAGTCATTGCCACTGGTCTCTGAGCTAGACCAGAAGTTCAACCAGTTCAACATAAACTCGCTCCAAAGCCTCTCACAGCAACAGCAGCAGCAGCAGCAGCAGAAACAGCAACAACAGCAACAACAGGAGCATCCAGTGGGCCGCATCCATCAGTTCAACGGCGCCGGGTCCATCCCACAGATCCCGCTGAATCAGTACCAGCAGCAGCAGTATCGGCCTGCCACAAAGCAATCCCATCACCAGCTCTATGCTAACAACCAACGCCTCCAATCCTTACCCGCCATCAAGACGCAGGAGCTGTCTGCCAAGGAAGCAACACCCTACAAAAACTACGATGAACTGAACCTGATCCCAATCGAGAATCTCGATATCTTGAAACTGTCTGTGGACCAGTACGGGTGTCGCTACTTGCAGAAGAAACTCGAAGTGGACAGCTCCATTAAGGACACCATCTTTAACAAAATCTTCAACAGCGTGTTTGACCTGGTGGTGGACCCCTTTGGCAACTACTTGATCCAGAAGATGACAGACTACTTGACGCCTTACCAGAAAGACATGATGATTGAGAAGATACACCCATATTTGTTCCTCATCTCTGTCAACCAGTATGGCACCAGATCGCTCCAAAAGATCATCGACAGCGTTTCCAACACGTACCAAATGGATTTGATTGTCAGGGGCCTCCAAATGAATGACACAGCGGAGACAGGCGAGGATAACAACATTGTCAAATTGATCAAGGACCTCAACGGAAACCATGTCATCCAGAAGTGTATCTTCAAGTTCCCACCAGAGAAGTTCCAGTTCATTATTGATGCCATTTGCTTTGATAACAACATTGTCAGGGTGTCCACCCACAAGCACGGTTGTTGTGTCTTGCAAAAATTGTTGAACAATGCCAACTTTGAACAAATCATCTTGATCTCTAGGGTTCTCGTTATTCACCTGGATAGGTTGATCAATGACCAGTTTGGTAACTATATCATTCAGTTCCTCTTTGAACTGGACTTCCTCCAGACTGCGTCTGAGATTAACTTCCTCATCAATGAGTTTTTCACCAAGATCTACCAGAACCTGGTCAAACTCTCTTGCCTCAAGTTCTCCTCCAATGTGATTGAGAAGTTCATCAAAATCCTCAAGATTAAGCGCAACTACGTCTACTTGACGGAGATCATCAAGGTGATAAACTTCAGCTTTGAAACTCTGATCAAGGACAAGTTTGGCAACTACGTGATCCAGACCCTTATTGACCAGTTCTACGACGTTTGCGAGCTCAACCTGGAAATGACTGCGCTGATCAACACCGCAAAAAACTACCTCCCAGTAATTAAGTCCGCTCCATACGCCAGAAAGATCCAGCTCAAGATCCAGCAGCTGGAGTCCAACTACAGCCTCAGCACCTCTTCATCGTCAGCGTTCCTTCCAAGGGGGTCACAACTCCCTAAAGTTCCACCCGCACCAATGCAATTCGAGCAAGCGCCGCAGCATAGCTACAGCAACTTCAATGGATACGCTCTCCACAGATCTGCTGGGTTCAACCCGCAGTACTACCACCAGAGCTCACAGCCGCTCTCCAACGGGAAAACCGCTTATGCTGACAAAAACCTATCTCATGCCCCTCCAAACAACGGTGACTTCAACGGCTACTGAGTGACTTTTTCATGATCCATGTCACTCTGTCCCTCAAGTCACCACGTTTTGATATGTCCCTCTTAACATCGTTATGCTCATTAAGAATGATTAGATAAACTAAATGTGTTATGTTTACTTATTTATGCCAGTTTTCAACCAAGCTTCTTTTGTGGCAGTTACGCTACATATTTCTGTATAGCCCCAATCTTATTCAAATGTCCTTTTATGAACGATTTGTGTACTATGCTAGTTGAAAATCATTAGCTTTGAGCCAGTGGTGGTGAAGATCTCAAAATTTTCGTCGTTTATGTATGAGCCTTCAAACTTGACATCAGGCACATGCTTAATATCAAACGTGGAGACGGTCTTGATTGGTCGCGGATCAGATGAGCTGAAGATTTCAATGAGGTGGGAGTTCTGAATCATGAAGAATTCACCTCTGCCTGAGTCAACCATCTGGAAATTCTCATCAAAGATGTTGGACATGTTCTTGCTTGACTGGAACCTCAATTTGGGCGTCTTGAACCCCATTCTCAGATCAAACAAAAGCAGGTTGTTGGAATTGAGTGTGCCAATTGATGAGCACACAACGTTGAACTGGTTTGTTCTGGAGACATTAATCACGGATTTGAAACCATTAAGCTTGGCTTGCATTGTGAATCTCTTTGATCTCAAATCCCAGAGTCTGATGCTCGAGTCTCTGAACCCAAGAATCGCCTCAGTGGGGACACCTTCGCTGGCAATCTGCCCAAAACTTAAGCTCAAACAATCTCCTTTGGAGTTCACCGTATCAACCACGTCAAACTTGTTGAGATCAATCACGTTGATCTTCCTATCGCCCCATGCAAACAGCTTGCTGTCCTGACATTTCGAAGAGTTGATCGACTCATTGGGCAAGCTGTGCTGGAACCTAACTTCGTAACCCTGCTGTATCTGTAAGAGGCTGGGCTCATTTTCCATCAGCCCGCACCATGTTCGCACAACAAGGTCCCGCTTTAATACCTCCATGTTCCTCAACGTGGAGTGATTGAGGTATTGCTCGTAGTTGTCAAAATGTGAGGGCAGACCATCCTTTCTTTTCTTCTCGTCCTCTAGATCGGAGAGTCTGTATACGTGGATATATGAGTCCTTCCCCATAATCAGATCATCCCCATGCTTGATGATTTTCCTGATGGGGATGCGCGCTTGTGGTTGATGCACATTGGTGAGGAGTGGGGTAAGTGTGCCGCTTGTGGTCAGACTCTGAAGTCTGTAACGATGCCAATTTGAACAATCTTGGTCAAATGTGTTGAAGCCAAGCCGACTCCTAATGCCAATGGCATTTCCAGAGATGATGAAGGGCACGTTTCTGTGCATGGATTGAAGTCTCAGCCTCGATATCTTCCGTTTGATCTCCTGCTCATCCCGCTTGTGTTTGAGTGCGCCCTTGGAGTACTGGTCATTGGCAGAGCCACCGGGAGTTCTTGTGACTTTGAAGTACTTTTTCCTTTCCTCATCGTAGTAGAACCCAGGGATCTCCACGGGCATTTCTCTGGGGTTCCATTGTCCTTTGTATGGCTACCGTTTTGTTTTGCCTCCTCGCTCGCGATTTTTTTTTTTTTTTTTTTTTTTTTTTTTTTTTTTTGGTTTTGATTTTTTTTTTTTTTTTCTTTTCGCGTTTGTTGGTAAGGAAAAAAAAAAAGCGTGTCGTTGATATTGACAGCTATTTTTTTTTACTGCGTACCCAACTCCTCGGATACAGAGTCACACACGATGAAGGCTGTTGCTTTGTCTGTCGTTCTGCTCTACGCTTCGCTAGCACAAGCATTTATGTTTTACGTCACTGGTGGCGACAGAAAGTGCTTCTACAAGGAGCTGAACAAGGGCTCGGTGCTCATTGGGAACTACAGGGTGGAGGTGTATGATCCCCAAACTGACAGCTACAAAGGTGCGGACCCAACGCAGCTCGGCGTTGTGATCGATGTGGAGGAGGTTTTCGACAACGACCAAAGGGTTGTCCACCAGAAGGGCTCGCCAAGCGGCGAGTTCTCCTTCTCTGCGCTCGAGACGGGCGACCACAGGGTCTGCTTCCAGCCGCAATCGCAAGGCTGGTTGGCCAAGATCAAGAGCAGAGTGAGCATTGACTTCAAGCTGGGAGAGGATGAGATCCTGGACTCTAAGAAGAAGGGCAAGGTTGAGGCCCTCTCCAGAAAAGTCCGCGCGTTGAACAACAAGGTTCACGACATCAGAAGAGAGCAGGGGCTGATGAGAGAAAGGGAGGCCAAGTTCAGAGACCAGTCCGAGGCTACAAACTCCAAGGTTGTCTGGTGGGCCATTCTCCAACTCGCTGCACTCAGTGCCACCTGCTACTGGCAGGTCAAGCACCTGAGAACCTTCTTTGTCAAGCAGAAGATTGTCTAAGCTAAGGGGAGATTGCTAAAAAAAACAACAACAACAAGAACTCTGGCTATATATATATATGCATTGCACTCAATGTTCTAGCAATCACTGTAGTTGCCCACTGTGAGGTTCCGTCTGTCTCGTTTACTTTGTTTTGCCTTGTTCAAAGCTTCCTGTAAAACAGTGTCAACATTCCCCCCCCCAAAAAAAAAAAAAAAAAAAAAAGGGGCAGAGCCACGTAACGTTGACTGGGCAGGCCAACCCACCACTCTCGCTGACCATCTTTGCTTAAACTCCCTCGTTTTTCCCCACTGCTCCCGCTCGGCACTCGAACTGACTCCCCATTCTCTGTCTCCCCTCCCCTCCTCCCCCCTTTTTCCAAGCCAATGAAATGGGCAGCTTTTCGAGAGCGCCTTCCAACGCGTCCGGGCAGAGCAGCGCTGCCAGATCCCATCTGATGCCGCAGGCGAGTGCGCCAGAGGCCGCCGCAGCCATCAGCAAACCCGCCCAGGTCTTCTACCGCATCACCTCATCCATCTGCACGTTCCTCTTCCTGACTTGCCTCTTTTTCTGCGCGCTGTTCCAGCGGTACATTGCTGCCCCGTCGTCGCGTGGCAAGAACAGTGGGGGCCACAGGCCTGCGACGACGCGCCCCAGAGGAGGACACCAGCGACTTTACAGCCGCGAGGAGTTGCGGCTGGTGCCAGACCTGGGCTACTACTATGGCCTGATGAACCTGCAGGTCCAACACTACGACATTGTCACCGAGGACGGCTTCGTGCTGGCGGTCCAACGAATCGTCGACCCGTACGAGACGTTGGAGAGGAGAAAGCAGAGGGAGCCTGTTCTTCTCCTGCACGGGCTGCTGCAATCTTCGGGATCCTTCTGCTCCAGCGGTAAGGACTCGCTCGCATACTTCCTCTTCCAAAGCGGCAAGGACGTCTGGTTGGGCAACAACAGGTGCGGATTCGAGCCACGGCACATGACCTACGAGCCAACGGACCCAGAGATGTGGCAGTGGGATATCTACGAAATGGCCAGGTATGACCTGACAGCCGTCATCAACCACGTGCTTGCCAACACCGACTCAAACGCCAGGAAACTATCCTTGATTTGCCATTCACAGGGCACAACGCAGGGGTTCATCACCTTGGACAGCGATAGATTCGGGAACAACGCCAAGATCAAATGCTTCATCGCCTTGTCCCCTGCTGTTTATGCCGGCCCGTTGATAGAGGAGCGGCTGTTCATCAGGATTATTGCCAAAATGTCGCAGCACGATTTCTTCTTTGGAGTGCTGTCGTTCATGCCACTGATGATGACAATGAGAAACCTCCTCGTCAGCACGAACCTTTTCGGCACTTTGAGCTACATCATGTTCAACTACCTGTTTGACTGGAACGATAGCCTCTGGGATCGCAAGATTAGGGATAGACACTTCCTCTTCTCTCCGGTGCATATCAGTGTCAAGTTGATGTCCTGGTGGCTGAATGACCAGAATGGGTTCAAGGTTTCGAGGTCAATACTGCGAGATGACGTGGCGTGGTTTGATGACAATACTCCTAAGCTAATGCTCGTCATACCAAGAAAAGACAGACTTGTTGATGGTCAGGCCCTGGTTAGCCATTTGGAGAAGTACGAGAATCCCGATCTCTACCAGTGCATGTGGCTCGAAGACTACTCACATTTGGATGTTCTTTGGTCTCAGACCGTCATTGACGACATTGGAAAGCCTGTGCTAGATTTCATCAATAGATGTTGAAGGATTCCTGTGTCTCTCTCAAAAAAAAA
>JAJMKO010000121.1:0-22153 GCA_030569275.1 [Candida] sanyiensis | reverse complement strand
CAATTGGCTGCTCTGATCACAGCGCTCGGGTGCTTCAACGGAGTTAACTCTCGGCTGAGATGACTTGTACCCAAACGTTGTCAGGGACCAATGGCACTCTGAAGAGACCTGGCCTTGCTACAACAGGGGGAACAGCTCGTTGTGGCATGGGGAGCTGAGTACCAGTGGGAAACATGGGAATGCTCTTCTGTGTCTCCACCACAAACTCATAGCTGCCAATCTCGTTAGCGGACAGTTGACCCTTGTCGATGAGGCCCGCAGATCTTCTGTATGACATCTGCCTACAATGCGTCTGAACGGACCAAATTCCAATGGTCATTCTGCCCGCAATTGAAGCTTTAAAGAGACAAAAAAAAATGGACGGGCTGGATCAATTGAGATCATTAAACCCCTGGTCCTTGCAGTTTGACCTCTGTTGGTCTCTCTTCAGGAGTGGGCCCCCGGATTCCCAGGAGAATATTCCGCTATTTACAGTGATGCAATGTGCTGCAATCCAGGGTTCTCCGCATTCAAACCCTGCAAACTGAAACTGGTAACGATGAGCTGATTGGGAGGTTAATTGCGGCATTTCCTGTTTAGACAATAAGTAAACAGTGAAGTCAACAACATGGCATAGGCCGGTGATTATCGATGCCACTGTTTTTCTCTCCACCCCACCCCCCTTTTTTTTTTCTAATACTTGATGCCCGATCGGGTAGATCACCAACTATGCGTTTGCCCAGCACTGAGACACAACCGCCTACCTCTAAAAAAAAACTGTCAATCAAAAGGCATGGGTATGTCGGATCACATTCTTCAATGAGACTCCAGGTTGGTGCAAGGTCAGGGGATTAGAGGTGTGGCACTAACCCCTGGCATCGAGAAAGAGCCAGTAGAAGTACGCATCTGCAAGCGAGCAGGCATGGCCCTTGTTTTGGTACCTGCATCTCGTAAAATCGCTAGAGAGAGAGAATCTACGGAAAGGTAAACCCATGTCAGACCGTGGAAACCCTGGAGGGCTGCGCTCGGGTTTATCTCGTTGGTGTTTTATGCAAAGACGCTCAGAGAGGCCGTGTGAGGGAGCCCTTTGTTTGTGAGGGAATTTCTTGCATTTCCACCGACATTCGTGTCCTGCAGATCAAGGATGGGCATATTCGCTGTAAGATACTGGAAACGAGCACACGTCAGTTCCACTGGAATGGATAGAGTTGAGAACAGTGGTTCTTGAGAGTTGGTTTTCCATCTCTCCATCATTTTCCTTTGATCCTCCTTGCCGTCGTTGGAACTTGGCACCCTTCAAGTTTTTGCAATGTATTGAGCTCTCTCTAAACACTCAGCCTGCATTGTGGCTCTGAAGTCTCAACCTGTCACCAGATTGGTCTGGGCGAGGCAAGGAAATTGTGGAACCACTGCCGAGACCCTAGAACATCACACCAGATTCTACTTCCTATTCCACTGTACGCATATGTCCCGTTCGTTACTCTACCCGGTGACTCGCCAAACACAATTTATTTACCCTCTGGTCGCAATTACAGGCTCGGAACCGGCGGATCCGAGATCAGCTTATGTAATGAAAGCCGCTGCCTTTTACCTATTGCCGGGTAATCCCCGTCTCCCTCTCTTACTCACCCCCTGCTCGCCACGTATCCAAAAAAATGGATCCTGAGGCACAATCTTTTGTTTCACAATTGAAAAAACATCGCTTTAAGTTGCAAGCGCTTTGCCCTAAGGATGTCATTCAGAGGGGCCAAGTTCAACCAGCCAATCACACCTCAGGGAATCAACTATCAACGCGGCGATTTCGGCGACAATGCAGAGACGCTGGTGGATAAGCTGAACAAGTTGAGCAAGCAGGTTGACGACCGTCTCGACAGCCCTTCTTTCCAGGCAGTCAAGCCCTATGTGCCTCAGATCGGCCGGTTCCTGATCGTGGCCACTTTCTACGAGGACTCGTTGAGAATCATCTCACAGTGGTCTGACCAAGTCTTCTACCTGTGGAACTATAGGAGGATCCCGAATCTCCTGGTGGTGGTGTTGCTGATGCTGATTGTCATGACGATGCTGGTGTCCTCGACGCTGATTGTGCTGAAGAAGCATCAGGTATACGCCTCCATCTCATTGATCACAGTCATTGTCGCACAGGGTCTCATGTACGGTTTGTTTGTCGGACCGACTTTTATCCTGAGAAACTTCTCGCTGATTGGTGGCCTGTTGATTGCCTTCTCTGACACGTTGGTCAAGGAGAAGCAGAAGTTTGCCGGCCTGCCAGAAATCTCCACCAACAGCCATTACAAGAGCTACGTCCTGCTCGCGGGCAGAATCCTGCTGGTGCTGCTTTTCTTCACATTTGCTGCCACCAAGTCCTGGCTGACGACGATCATCACCTCGATCGGTATCTTCTCGATTGCGCTGGGCTACAAGACCAGAATGGCCTCGGTGATATTGATCACGGTGCTCATGTTTTACAACTTGTCGCAGAACTCGTACTGGTTCGGCTCGCTGTCCGAGTCGAGAAGGGACTACCTCAAGTACGAGTTCTTCCAGACCTTGTCCATCATTGGAGGTTTGCTGCTGGTGGTCAACACCGGTGCCGGCGAGTTGTCCCTCGACGAGAAGAAGAAGGAGTACTAAGCTATTGAAAAAAAAAATAAGAATTATAACAGGCTCATTTGCTTTGAAAGTAGATTTTAAAATGAGTGGCTGATTTTTTTTTTTTTTGACCACAGCGTTGGAATATCGGTTCGGCCACGGCTGGGGAAACTTTTGGCACATGTGCGTTGCGTTGTTGCAAGATCAAAAAGGTTGCCAAAAAAAAAAACACAAAATTGTTCAATCCTGTTTGCAATTCTGTTTCTGAAGCAAATGCCTGTTCAGATCGAAGAAGCAGATGCTAAGTCACTGGCCAAAATCGTGGTCATCGCCCGAGAGTGGGCCCCGCGCGGCGCGCAAGTCCTCACCAAAACGGCCTACGCGTGGCTGTTCTGGCTCACCATTGGCGTGCCGACGCTCACGTTGCGCCTGCTCCAGAGCTCGATCAGCATCAGACTCTCGTTCAGCGCCATTCTGACGCTCTTGTTGCTTGTGCTGGTGGCGATCCTCGGCGTCGTGCGGTACAAGGCACACACCTCCTACTCAAAGGTCAAGGAGGATCCCTCCGACGCAGCGGCGGGCAAAGACGAAAGCACGGGTTTCATCAGAGATGATGTCGCTGATAAGCAACGGTACGGAGCTGGCTCCTACCTCGACGAGTTCCTGATTGCCCTCAAGATCTTTGGCTACCTCGAGAAACCCGTCTTCAACGAGCTCGTCAAGAACATGAAGACCCTAAAATTGCAGAAGAACGACGTCTTTAACATGGACGACAACATTGGCTTCGTCATTGTCGTGGAAGGCAACGTCCAAATCTACAGCAAAGTCGCCAGCTCCAGCTCACAAGCGGCACAGAGCCGCACAATGTCGTTTTCAGCCGATGACGAGGACATTTTATTCGGTGCGGACCACGCTGACGACCTGGTGGTCGAGTTCCAGAACTCCAAGTATCAATTGCTGAACGAGGTCAAGACGGGGAACCCTTTGTCCTCGTTGGTTGATATCCTCTCCTTGTTCACCGATGAAGAGGAATTGCTCAGCCATGCCAACTCTCCAACCTTGATGTGGCAGACACCGAACACGAGGTTCATGAAGAGCAACACCGATGTCGCGCCGTTGAACCTCGATGACAACACTCTCCCTACAGCAGTTGAGTCTCCAGTTCATTTCAACCTGTCCCCGAACACCATTGCCAAAACTACCACAAACTCCACCATTGCCATCATCCCTGCCGAATCCTTCAGAAAGCTCAGAAAGAACCATCCAAAGTCTTCGTCCCACATTGTCCAGATGATCTTGACAAGGCTGTACAGAGTCACTTTCCAAACCGCACACAACTACCTCGGTTTAACCAAGGAGATTTTTGAGACTGAGGTCAAGTTGAACAAGGAGGTTAGACTCCATTTCCCAAAGTTTTTGTACGATGGTGTTATCAAAAAGTTCACGGCGAATTCAGACGAGCAGCGTATGAGAGGAAGATCCGTCAAGTCCTCTTCCTCAAGTTCAAGGACTGATACCAATGACGGCTCACAGTCCCCGGGCCCAAAAACTATCAGACCCTCTTTGGGACACAAGAAGAGACAAGGTTCAAGACAAGTCATTTTATCCACCCTCACAAATTCTAAGAATCCAGGCGATTTGCTCTCCAATGTTCCCCTATCGACAAGTACCGACCTAGCGAATAGCAATAAGAAATTCACGGGCGAAGTTGAATCACAGGAATTCTCTTTGAAGATCGCACTGATTGAAGGTATGTTCTCCCTCCTAGGAATCAACAAGGAGACCTTCTCCCCTCGAAGTGACCAAATTCTCAGTGAATTCAGCAGTCCTATGCCATTTGTCGTGTACCAGCAACAACCAGACAGCACCAGCAAACCAAGTAAGAAGAAGTCCAGAACTTTCAGCGCCATCAACCCTTCCAGGTTTGAATTCACCGATTTGGACGAACATTTGCAAGACGAAGGAGAGAGTTTCAAGTTTGATTACGATGACATCCTGAAACAATTTGCTGAGAATGTCGATTTCTTGCGAGCCCAGCCCGACACAACCTTGGTCCATCAAAACAGTTCCAAACAGAATGGTATTTACTACGTCGTTTCTGGAAGTGTCGATGTCGTCTACACTGACGCCATCACTGGCAAAGAGAGACTGGTCTACACAGTAAAACCAGGCGGAATTGCAGGATACTTGGCCTCTCTGGTCAGTTCAAAGTCAATGGTTACCATCAAGACGTCTGCTGGACAAGACGAATGCTTTATTGGATACCTGTCAAACCAACGGCTGGAGAAGCTATGTGAGAAGTACTTTATGATCTACTTGAACATTGCAAAGAGCTTGATCCAATCTTTGAGTCCAAAGCTGTTGAAATTGGACTCTGCTTTGGAGTGGATTCAATTGGATGCTGGTGAGACTTTGTTCAAACAGGACACCTCAGCTAATGGTATCTATATCATGCTCAATGGAAGATTAAGATCTTTCTATGAGGACCCGGGAACAAAACAGGTGAGGATTTTGAATGAATACGGACAAGGCCAGTCGTTTGGTGAAGTTGAAGTGTTGACTGCTGCCAAAAGATCTTCGACATTTATTGCTCTGAGAGATTCTGAGACGGCAAGAATTCCAAGAACCTTGTTTGAAATCCTGGCCCTTGAGAACCCTTCCATTATGGTGAAGGTTTCCAGAATCGTGGCCAACACCATCAAGTTTGAGGACTTGACCAAAGAGAAGTTTGATCCATTGAAAATTCCAACAGATGAGAGTTTGCCAAGAAGTGGGAATTCAAATTACAGAACCATAACTATTCTTCCCACCAGGGCTGGATTGCCGGTCAATGAATTTGCAGAGAAATTGATACAGGCATTTAAGAATGTCAACAAGACTGTCATCGGGTTGGATCAAGTCTCCACATTGAACCACCTGGGCCGTTACGCGTTTGACAAAATTTCTGGGTTGAAACAATCAGGGTTCTTCTCAGACTTGGAGGAGAACTTTGAAATTGTGGTTTACATTGCCGACACATCGGCCAACTCGACATGGACATCAACCTGCATCCAACAGGGTGATTGTATCCTACTATTGGCAGATGCACTGAGTGAACCTAGTGTCAGTGATTATGAGAGGCGTTTGTTAAAAACCAGATCCACTGTGCGCACCGAGTTGATTTTGATGCATACAGAGAGATATGTGGAGCCCGGACTCGTCAACAAGTGGCTCAAGGCGAGAGTTTGGGTCGATTCTCACCATCACATTCAGTTCAACCTTTTGAGATTCAAAGAGGATCATAATACCGTTGCCACAATGTCTCGTTTCAAGAATCAGATCAACCAGTTGTTCCCACAACTCTTGAACAACCCCAACCTAAACAATTTCACCGTCACCTTGAGAAACCAGATGGATGCGCTATTGCGGACCAAGAACAGATACAATGATCAATCGTCCTTGATCCTGCCACATAAGAATGACTTTATGAGGCTGGCAAGAATCCTTTCGAACCAGGCTGTCGCCGTTGTTCTCGGCGGTGGTGGTGCCAGAGGTTTCAGCCATTTGGGTGTGCTCAAGGCTCTGGAAGAGCACGGCATTCCTATTGACCTTGTTGGAGGTACGTCTATTGGCTCGTTCATTGGTGGTCTCTATGCCAAGGACTACGATCTTGTTCCGATCTACGGCAGGTCCAAGAAGTTTGCGCAGAGAATTGGGAGCGTTTGGAGAACGCTTCTTGATTTGACCATTCCAATCACCTCTTACACGACTGGACACGAGTTCAATAGAGGTATTTGGAAAGTGTTTGGAGATACCAGAATCGAGGACTTTTGGTTGAACTTCTATTGCAACTCAACAAACATCACCAATTCGTCGATGGAGATTCATACCAAGGGTTACGCTTGGAGATTCATCCGAGCGTCAATGTCGCTGGCTGGTCTTTTACCTCCCATCACAGACAATGGATCGATGCTGCTTGATGGTGGATATGTTGACAACTTGCCCACCGATGAGATGCAGAAACGTGGAGCCAGTGTCATCTTCGCCGTTGATGTTGGCTCCGTTGACGACAGATCACCAATGACCTATGGTGACTCGTTGAGTGGCATGTGGATATTTCTAAACAGGTGGAATCCCTTTTCCAAGATCAACATTCCGACCATGTCTGAGATCCAGTTGAGATTGTGCTATGTTGCCTCTGTGAATGCATTGGAACGAGTTAAAAAGACCCCTGGGATAATCTACTTGAGACCCCCAATTGAGAACTATGCCACTTTGGACTTTGGCAAGTTTGAAGAGATCTACAATGTCGGGTCCATTTATGGCGATGTGGTGTTGAATGAGCTGATTGCGAAGGGTGAAATGCCCCAAATCCCCGGTATCAGCAACATCAAGGAGAGACCGCATCAAGCAATCAGAAGAAACAGTATCTAACGAAATGAAAATGCATAGATGTCCAAAAACATAATCGTACATTATTATCGCCTCCTCCTCTATTCCTCGGATGGAGAAGTCACCAGGATGACAGAGTCACCCCTGACAAAGATAATCTCGGAGCTTTTCACTCTCTTGGTCACCTCCCCGCCATCAGCTGGGATGTCATAAATAGTCTCCTGTGCGTCACTGAGCACTATATTGCAATGTGAGTCGTATGCCTGTGTGGTTCAGTTAGTAAGAAGTTTGTTATTGGCTTTATGGCATATTACCTTACCTGTAGCTTTCCCATTATCTCTCTGGATCCACGCAATTTGACCTGCACTTTCTCGTCCAGGAGCAGTCTGATGAAGTCAAGTGGTTCTGAAGACGTCTTTGCAGCCATCTTGTCGGCTGGTTAATTGCGTGTTGTGTGCCCGTGTTGTTTGTCTTTTAAATGCCCAAAGAGCTTTCGCCTTGAAATTTGGTGGAATCCGCGAATTTGTATGACATAATCACGCCTTCTTTTTTTTTGTGTGTGTTTTTTTTGGCTGTGGCCAAATAAATGCCCATTGAAGAAAAAATTTGAAAAAGCGTCAACATTACACGGAACTGAACAAGGAACCAGCGTGTAATTCTCTTTTCTGGCCGCCATGTTCAAGAGACAGCTCCACTCGTCTGCGCAACTGCTGGCGAGATCCAAGCCTAAGCTGGTCATCAAGCCTCCAATCACGCCGACCGTCAAGAACTTCACCGTCAGCGACGACCACCCGCTATGGCAGTTTTTCCACGATAAGAAGTACCTGAGAGAATACACCGAGTTGGACCAGACAGGCAGACCTTGGTCCATTCCTGAGCTGAGAAGAAAGAGCTTCGATGACTTGCACAGTCTGTGGTACGCCTGTCTCAAAGAGCGTAACATCCTGGCCCGTGAGATCCAAGTGCTGCACGCCGACACCGAGCAGCCAGACCAGCAATTCCTCAAGATCTCTGACCAGGTGAGGGAGACCATGTGGAGAATCAGACACGTTCTCAGTGAGCGTCACCACACGCAGGAGATTGCCCGTGAGAATGCGGAGGGACCAACAGCTCAGCTGTTGGAGGAGTTTCAGAGTTTCTATCTCGAGGCCTCGAAAGAGGAGGAGTCCGAGATCCAAGAGGCCCTGACGCGTCTGCAGTACTCACTGTTCGGCATCAGCGAGGTTATCGAGGACAATGTCGTGGATAAGCACTTTGTCGAAGGTTTGAAGTACATTGCCAACTTGAAGACGAGACGTTATGCGCCTGAGTTCGACGGCACAATCTGCGATGCCGGTGAGGCGTTCATCATCTTCCACGCCGAGTCCAGCGAGAGCAGTGTCAAGGAGGCACTTGAAGCTGTTGCCAACTTGAGAGAGCAGGGTATCAGCGTTGACAAGTACTCTGAGATTGAGACGATTGAGGAGTACTTGAACAGAACCATCAACGAGTGATGCCCAACGCTCTCCTAATTTTGTACATAGAGATGAATGTTTATGAAAAAAAAAAAGACATCTGTTCTGTTTTTATGCCTCTACTTTTATTGTCTTTCTGCGCTTTGGTCTCCCTGTGATGCTGTACTCGATCTCTTGCTCAACCAGCTCATTCTTGATGACGAGATCGCCCGTCTCAACAACTGTCTCGACGACTGTCTTCCTCTTCGTCGAAGCCTGCTTCTCTGTGGCAAAGTCTTTCAAGTCCGCAGTGAACATGACCGACTGTGCCCACCCGGCATAAGGCCCCCACAGCTCGACAAAGAAACCGCGCACCAAGTCGTAAGTTTGCTTGTTGACGACGTCGCCTTTGGACCTGAGCTTGTAGTCTCTCTTGGCGATCTGGTAGACGTGAGTGTCGACTGGGATGGCGTCGTGTTTGTCCATCGACATCAGACAGACGCAGTCGGCGACCTTCGGTCCAACGCCGTTGAACTTGACCAGTTCCCGGTGGCATTCTTCGTAGGGCATTTTCCGCAGGAGACCCAGGTCAACCTGAGATTCAAGCACCTGTTTGGCAGTCTTGTGGATGTACTTCGCCCTGTACCCAAAGCTCAAATCTCTCAGCCTCTCCTCGACGCCCAGCCCTGCCAGTTTCAAAGGTGTCGGGAATGTGTGGTAGTCGACGCCGTTGTGGCGAACGATAAACTCGCCAAAATGGGCGCACAGATTGTCGCACATTTGGGTGATTCTCTTGATGTTGTTGTTGGAGGAGCAGATAAAAGAGACGAGGTTCTCCCACGGCTCCTGTCGCAGCACTCTGATGCCCGTAAACTGGTCAGCGTGGCGGGCAAAGACCGCGTCTGTGGTCGCCCATTGGTCATACAGGTCAGCAAGTTTGACGTCGAGGTTGAAGTAGTCGTGGATGAACTCTGCCAACTTGTCGTCGTGGGGCAAAGACGCGTATTGGAGCGTGTCTCCAGTCTGTCTGACGAAAACGGCCTTGTCAAAAGAGCAACTCCAGACGTCGCCGTGCAGTTTCCAACGGAACGCCTGGCCACATTTCAATACTTTGGCGAGGTTGAGCTCCTTTGGCGAGACCTTGAGACTGTTCCAAATCAGGCCAGTCATGTGTTTGGGGTTGGTTTGAAGTTGAGATGAAACAAGAACAAAAAAAAAAAAAATATGCATGTATAAACAACGAACGCATCTCTTTATCTAGTCAAATCTCCCCCTCCCACCGCCTCTCTACGCCGACAACAAAAACGCGCTGAGAGTGCCACTGAATGTCTCTGCTGAGCTTACTGAGAGCAACCTGCTGCCCGCTCAGTCGAATGTCCTTTCCGGCGAGAGCTGTCGGTGGTGCTGCTGTTGGTGCCTCTGCGCCGCCGCCGCCGCCGCCGCCAGGCGATGCCGCCACCACCAATAAAATGCTCTCCAGGGAGAAATCTTTGTCTTTCAACGACGGTTTCTCCTCTGACGACTCCTTCGAACAACTTCTGGTCCAACGAACAGCGTCAAAGAGAAGACCTTCCCTGTCTTCAACACCCATTTTCAAGCCCCTCAAAAATCCCGCCAACAGGATCTTTGAGCACGACTTTGACTCGAGCTTCAGTGATTGCGCAGACGATGTACTCACGAACAGATCACCGACTCAACTCAAAGTGGAGACTTCAGCCATCGAAATCAGTGCGCTCGAAACCTCCTCGCCCACGTTCCACAGAACAGAAACCTTGAATCATCAGACCAGGTTTGAAAAGAGACCAAAAGCAACACCGACGTCGTCTCCTTTGTTCACATCAACCCTCGGAGGAGGAGGAGGAGCAGCGGCAGCCTCGTTTGACGATAAAGACAACACGGCATTGCCCTCGCCGCAAAGAGCCCTGTATCCTAACATACCACCACACGAGTCAAGTCTCACGGCTGAACCAGCCAACCCATACCTCGCGCAATCCAAGCCAGCGACAGTACCCAAACCGCTGCCCACATTTGAAAAACCAAGGCCAATGGTCAATTCACATATGGTGATGCTGACTCAACTACCTACGCATGCAGAATTGGCGTCACGGCTCAATCAGACGAGACACATGTCAACTATCGTACCAGGCGAACAAATGGATATACTCATGCGGGACAGGGACCGAGGACGCCTGCAACAGCGAAACCATACCCCAATAATGGAAACCACTCGTCTCACGCGCGACAAAATCAAGACTGTCAAACCGGTCATCTTGTCCCCTGAGCAGAAAAAAGTCCATGATCTCGTCCTGCAAGGCAAGAGTCTTTTTTACACCGGTTCTGCAGGTACGGGAAAGTCCATCCTGCTCAAGTCCATCATCAAGTCTTTAAAAGCGCAATACGAAGACCTCGATGGCGCTGTCGCTGTCACTGCATCCACTGGTCTTGCCGCAGTCAATGTTGGTGGCACCACATTACACTCCTTTGCAGGGATCGGTCTGGGTAAGGAACCCTTTGACCACCTTGTCAGGAAGATTAAAAAGAGTAAAAAATCCAAACAGAGATGGCTCAAGTGTAAAGTGCTAATCATCGATGAGATCTCGATGATTTCAGGTGAGCTGTTTGACAAGTTGGATCAGATTGCATCCAGTATTCGGAAAAATCCTGCCCCATTTGGTGGAATCCAAATCGTTGCTTGCGGTGATTTCTTTCAATTGCCGCCTGTCATCAAGGACGATGAGAGTGATACAAACCGGTTCTGCTTCAAGTGCCAGTCCTGGAAGAGAACCATGGAAATGAACATCACTTTGAACACGGTGTTTAGACAGAAGGGTGACTCGGAGTTCATCGAGATGCTGAATGACATGCGTCTCGGTATTGTGTCATCGGCATCCGAGGCCAAATTCAAGGCATTGCAAAGAGCCTTGCCTGAAATTGACGGTATTACTCCCGCTGAGCTTTTCCCAACCAGAGCAGAGGTTGAACAGGCCAACATTTTTAGATTGAATCAGATCAAGGGGGAAACGGTGAAGTACACGGCACAAGATGGTGGCACAGTCGATGATGATGTCATTAGAGATAGAATGCTATCCAATTTCATGGCCCCTGAAGTTTTGGAACTTAAAGTTGGTGCCCAAGTCATGATGATCAAGAACATGGATTCCTCCTTGGTGAATGGATCGCTTGGCCGTGTCATTGGGTTTGTTGACAGTGCAACTTTTTTGGCAGTGGAATCAGTCGGCGACGAATCGCAGTCTTTTGAGAAAGTGCACAAGAGAACGATGAAGGAGATGAAGAAAGAGGATATCACAGATTTTGACCCAGCTGCCAGCTTCATCCCTTTTGAAGACATTTCCTCTGACGAGTTTAGTGACAGTGTCTTTGGTATGCTGAACGATATTCATAGTGATGATGAGGAGGTTCAGCTCAACATCAAGCAGAAGAAGAAACTTGTCAAGATGTTACAGAGAGCCGCTATTGGGAAAAGGCTACCTTTGGTGAGATTCCTCACTCCAGACGGACAATCTAGAACAGTATGCGTTCAAGAGGAATCTTGGACCGTGGAGGATGAGATAGGGAATATATTGGTCTCGAGAAGTCAACTCCCATTGATCCTTGCATGGTCTCTCTCCATTCATAAATCCCAAGGCCAGACACTACCCAAAGTGAGGGTTAATCTGGGTAAGATCTTTGAAAAGGGCCAAGCTTATGTTGCCTTATCGAGGGCTGTTTCTAGGGATGGTCTTCAAGTGCTCGGCTTTAACAAAAGTAAAGTTTTTTGCCATCCTGAAGTTTTGAGCTTTTACGAAGAGTTGAAAGGTGTTGATCAAGTCACCACGGTTGATCAATCACTGACATATGATGATGATGGCGATGCTGAGATGAGTGACGAAGAGTACGTGGATGCCAGTGCGAACTTTCAAGGTGAGAGATATGGCGATACCACAACTAGACCAAGTAGGAAGAGAAGACTAGACGATGTTTTGTGAATAATATTAATGATTGATGATTTTAGGATTCGTAATAATATCAGGGTAAAAGCTCTCTCAGCCTTTTGAAGTTGTCAGTGACATCACGGACGTTGGTTGCAGGGACAATTTTCAGGAGTTTCAAAAGTAAGCGGAGATTCTGGTTTATGAGCTCCTCGTCATCTATCTCGCCACTGGCATAATTGATAGTGACAAGTTTGGTGACTTTGTAAACGACAAGCCATAATTCATTCCTGTCCGTTTCGTCCTGGGCATCATTCAACAATTTGAAGCACTCCGTTGCGGTGAACTCAAAGTCAGTCTCAATCATACCATACTCGATTGCCACCTCCCTAGTCTTAAAATCGGAGATTTTGAGCGTTGGAACCAGTTCAGCCAAAGTGTTGAGGATTCTGAAGTACTTGGGATAATGTTTGTACTGACCTGGGTTCAGTTGGAATACCCGTTCCAGAATTTGTTGTGGAGAAGATTCGAGCAACTCCGCTGCATTGATACCATTCAGTGACGATATAGAAGATAGGAGAATGGTGTATATCTCCGGTAGGTAGTCAAGGATCTTGTAGCAGTTGTTGAACTCATGCTTGTAGTAGCACCAGAATCTTTCAACCATTAGATCGTTGTAAGTGGCAATATTCGGGATCTCCATGATGAGATTGAACTTTCCCTGGCTCAACAAGGACTTGATAATGGTCTCAAAGAACTGCTTTTCCGGAATCTTGTCAAAGAAAGTGGGTTGGATTCCAACCAAATCCTTGATTTGGGACCTTGTGCTCAAATCTGCACCCGTTGCGTTTTGCAGTGTGGACCTTTGGAGGTCCTCTGACCCAGACAATTGGTCCAACTGGTTCAGATCATAAACTTTGAGCAGCAATGCGAGTTCGAGGAGTGTCTTCATCTTTGAAATTTCCTGAGATTTGACTGATAGTGCGCTCAACACTGATATGGATTGGTTAAGAGAGGAATCGTCGTGGGTGTGGCTCTGGATAACCTCCAAGAGCCTCATGACAAATTCAGTATTGCGTGGGTGCTCTTCGATAATGACGGTGTAGATATTCCCCAAAAGTTCAAAGCTGCGTGCATACAGATTCGTAAACTCATTCTCATTGAACTGACGCAGATCGGCAAGAGGCACTGCTTTCAAGAACTTGTGGAATACGCCTTGTCCAACAGTGGACTTGCATCTCTCAAAGGTCATCTCGATGAATTCGTTGAGCTTGTTGACATGTGCAATGCGTTCCCATTGGATGAGCGGGCATTGCATGTACCACGACGGCACAAGGTCGAGGTCAAACCAAAGGGACAACTGTGACAATTCAACAGGCTCTAGAAAGTCCCAAGATTCGACAAGTTTTGTCAGTTGCTCCGGTGCTGTGTATTGTGATAGCTGTCTTAGCCTGGCCTTGATGAAGCCAACTCTTGTGTGGCTGCTGAAGACGATCTTGGAGTTTTGGGTGTTGAGTAGTTTGGCCAACGCTGCAAATTCGGGCTTGATCGCTGAATCTGAGTCCATCTCGGGAGCTGGCAATTCTTCTTCTGAGCTTCCAATGACTTTGAGAATTGGCATCAGCGGTTCCTCAATTGGTAACAAGTGGAGGATTGTTGATAATGACCAAGTGTTGAGTTTGCCCCCGACACGCCTTGCCACCGTGTTCGAGCCTTTTGAGCTGGTAATGGTCGCAAGCTCAAGCAGTTGGTCTTGCTCTTGGGCATTAATTCCATCAGGTACAAGCACTGGTACTGCATCATCACCTTTATTCGCCACAAATCGCAGCTTCATTGCAATGTTGCGGGGGGTCTAATGAGAAACCAAAGGGGAGACACAGGCAAAAAAAAAAAAAAAAAAAAAAAAAAGAACATACCAAGTCACCACAAAAAGCTCTCTAATCAACACAGACAAACTATGCCCTTGCCAGAAAGCAAACAGTATCAGGCCTTCAGAACGACACGTGTCAATCGACAACTCGGCCAGGGCGTTGCAAACTACATTACCACTGCAATCAACATCAACAAACTGCAGATTGACCACGATTTGTCCAGGGAGCAACTGCTGGAGCTGCGAGACCAACTGGTGAAGAACTACATGCTCGCGACGCTGGGGGTGGATAGAAAGCGTCTGATGTTGCAAAACTTGGAGGCTGAGTCCCGTGCTGTTTCTCTAGACAACAATAACTCTGACAGCCGCAGGGCCAAGTTGAAGAAGAACTCGCTGATATTCAACAAGCAGATCACCAAATTGAATCAGAACGTGGCCAAGATTGAGCGAATCAACACTTTCATCAGCTCCTTTGACAAGGAGGAGATGATCTTTGACAAGGAGAAGTTTGACAAGGTATTCCAGGATCTTGGCGTGGAGGAAGCTGACCGTGGCATCAAAACTTTGGAAGGTGGGAGGATCAAGATCAATGTCGATCTGAGGAAGGATCTAAAGGATTTAACGACTGCCAGGGACCAGCTCGTGTCAGAGAGGGATCAATTGTTGGCCCAAATCGCTGAAACCAAGGGTAACTACAAAAAAAACGCTGACATCTTTGAAGAGATCTTCAAGCTGAGCAATGGCGGCGTTGGCAATGAGGATCTAATGGATGTCGAGGTATCAGAGGAGGAGGAAGAAGAAGAAGACGAAGAAGAAGAAGAGGATGAAGAGGAGATTAGAGACGAGAGTGATGCCGAGGAAAGTCACGATGACTTTGCAGCAGATGATCGTGAGGCCGGGGATGAGGACACATTCATAGATGACATCAAAGAGGTCAAGTAATAGAACGAATGCTTCAGAATCAGTGGAAGTAGAACAAAACGTGTTGCTAGTTAGTGTCATGTCTGTCTGTCACTGTTTGTTGTCTGTTGACTGGGTCAAAAAAATTGGGCCGAGCAGGGAATTGAACCCTGGACCTCTCGCATACTTAGCAGTTTTAGATTGGTGTGCCAATCTTCGCCCAAAGCGAGAATCATACTACTAGACCACACGGCCGGAATTGTTCGTTTTTAACCTCTGAAGAAATATGATGGATGGGTCATTTTGCACGTGACTTCATGTGATTCCATCTTTTTAATGTCGATACTAGCCCATTGACTAGGTGACGAGCAACTGGAGTACCCCAACTCTGAACAAGCTTAGTTGTTGAATCATCGGTTAGCCTGCTCATTTTAATCTGAAAGTTCCCACTATATGTTGAGTTTTTGCCATTGCAGCGAAGAGATTATTTAGAGCCCTAGTCAAGCAAATAGCGAAGCTGGAACTCATATTGTCACTAATTTGAGAAGCTACTTGAATACCTTGACTCTTGATTTATCAAGTTTATCAAGAAGATTATATTAAAGTAATAGTACTAACTTCACAAAATTCTATAGGGTTTTCTTAAAAGACTGCATGTAAAATTATTAAAAGCTTCTCAAGGGTTTCCGCACGACAACGTGAATAATTCGCGACGTCTGCATTATAACTCATGTACTTAAATAAAATCTACTTCCGACGGGATTACGGCGGTAATGTAACTAACCTGGTACAAGTCGCTCACGTATTGGACAAAATTGCACAAGATTTCATTCCTTCATCACTACTGCAGCAGACTGCCAACCACCACAGGCAATACCAACAACTTTGCCATCTATTGGTACTTCAATGGGCCTTATAGCTCTCACCCCATTGCCTTCAACTTGTGCTCCTCTCCTGACTGCATCTCCAGAGTTTCCCAATCCCAAGCACCCACAGAAAGAGCTTTCTAACCCCCAACTCAAGAGCTTTCCCGAGGCCAATAGAGCCAATGAATGATAATCGCCGAGCTTG
Source organism: [Candida] sanyiensis (assembly GCA_030569275.1). NCBI lineage: Eukaryota > Fungi > Ascomycota > Saccharomycetes > Phaffomycetales > Phaffomycetaceae > Barnettozyma > [Candida] sanyiensis. The sequence continues at coordinate 6,011 of JAJMKO010000121.1, read as the reverse complement.
ACATCGACGCAACCAGTGCCGTTCAACTCAGGAATCGTGGTTATTGATCCACCATTCTCATAAAACAGACAAATGTCAACGTTGGAAAGGACAACAAATGTCCTGAAAAACCCAGCCAGTTTTGTCGCCTTGACCTCTGTGATTGTCGTGTCGTTCAATTCGTTCAACTTTGCTTTGAATTCCAGCAGTTCAGTGTTGACACCGAGGGACAAGCTGTGTTTGAACACGGACCCTCTGTCATCAATGAAGACAATATTGTGTTCCAGACCAACGAAATCGACAGCGTTAATGGCAATCAACGATGCCACAGTTATGCTGCTCTCTTGATTCTCCTGCAAGGGCTCTCTCGTCTTCCAATAGGCGAGCCCCAGGCCCTGGAACAGGACAAGGTTATAATCCCAGCCGGATTTAATCTCCTTAACAGGAGCGTCAATGACCTCACCGCTATGAGAATTGACAAACTTGAGAGGAACGCCGTAAGGCGCCGCATCAAAGGAGTACACAACTCCATTGTCACCCAAAGCGACGAAATGGGACCGACCAGACTCAACGGCAATAAACCTGACCTTCTTGTCCCCGGCAGGGTTACACTTCCTCACTCTCGAATTGTCATTTGCAGCCTGTGGCAACGAATAGCCCTGTCCTGGGACATTGAGCGTGTCTGGCCAGACCAGCGGACTGCTTCGTGTTGCATTGGGCAAATCGACAGGGCTGCTGCCTATTATGACACCGCCCAATCGAGGTCTGAACCCATTCGGGAACACAATTTCACGTGGATTTCCTCTCGATGCCTCCCATTGCTCTCTTTGCTGCTCCTCTTGGGCCCTCGCAAGGTCCAACAGTTGGTTGTAATCGGCACCAACTTGGGGTCCGACGGGCGAGATCTGGCCATAATGCCACGATGTCCCTGTGGAATAAATGTCTCCTGATACGGTCAGAATCTGGAAAGAGAACCCTCCACCAGAAACTGCACGGATCTTTTCGTGGAAACTTGGGATCGGTGTCGCCAACACGATCCCTTGGTTGAATCCAACCTTGATCAAATGGTTGCTAAAAGGCGACTGATACAAATCACCTGCGGTATAGCCTAGTCTGCCGCCAGAGAGGGCGCCCCAGGTGTACAATTGGGCATTTTGCCGTTTTGCCGTTAGCTGTGCCCAGTCTGGATGCGATTCAGTCCAGGTATATGACAGTCTGCTGTCGTTGAAATGGCATTGAAAGATGTGGTACTGGATCGTTGGCGAGTTGCTGATGTGGAAATTGAGAGCTTTCGACGTCAGTTGCAAAGCGTGGACACTTTGTAAGGGCAAACTTGTGATGATTGAGTCGAGAATATCGTCTGGTAACTCGTTGAGCTGCGCCATTGTCGAATTTGGGATTGTTTTATAAGCAGGGCTGTGTTTGGGATGTGTCAAAGAAAACCACAAAAAACCCACAAATAAACAACAACAACTAAAAGATGTGGCCTATCGCGAATATCCCAAAGAGCCATATCATCGGAATGTTGAATAAGCACAGAGAAAAGAATGAATTTCACTAGAATCCGATTTTAGGTGGCGATCCAAGTTCTTAGTTTCGAGCTATTCCCCGGTTAACAAACCCCTCCCCAGTAAACCACCTTGAAGTTTTTTTTCTTTCTTTTTTTTTTGTTCACGATGCATTTACAATTGCCAAAAGGGACCCAGCCCAGCCCAAAAGATCCAATCTACGATTGTCATTATTCTCTTTTCTTTGAATTTATATCTGAGTTATCAGCGTGTGAACCCCCCGCCCGGGGCCCATTTTGTATATATGTCTTTTTTGGAACCGGACTTTTGGTACATGCGCGCGCACCCACCTCGGGCCTAACCGCCGAAACGGGAAATTAAGACCGGGATGACATATTCGCGGTCTTTGCGGGTTTATTAATCATACAGCACAAGAGCTATGTATAAAAGACGCAATCCCAATTGGTAAGAGGCAAATCTGTTGGTAGCACAATCGTAACTTCGAATGTCAGCGTCTAAAGACCCAAAATCAACGGGAGACTATTACACAGGTCCTTCCAACGAAGACATTGGCGATGCGCTGGTGGCCCCCTCCTCATTGGCAAGGGAGTACTCGAGGCGACTCGAGGACGAAGAGACCGCCAATGACGATTCCTCGGACCAGGCAAAGAGACAAAGTCCAAAGACCTCCGATGTTGCCTCCCCAGCTGTCGGCCAAGGTGCACCTCAACCACCTTCTCAAAAAGTGGGATTCTTTGACGAGTCCCTGCAGCAATTGCGCATCAAGATCTTATTGGCCCATTTGAAAGTGTGGTTGTTCATGGGAATGCTCATTATTGCCTCGTTTTCAGTGTATTGGGGTGCCCTATACAATAGAGCGGGCAATTTACACCGACTTGAGATGCTCGTTGTCGTTGAGGACAACCAAGTTGTCGATAATGTCCAGCCCTTGATTGGCAACGAGGTGCAGCAACTGCTGGCGACGCCGCAGTTCCGGGCGCTGGGCACGTGGAACGTTTATAACACGACGCAGTCCATCAATGACAAGTTTGACAACCCTGCCAATGTGTCTCAGGCAATTGTCACGAGCATTCATCACCGAAAGTATTGGGCCGCGGTCCATGTCTTCCCGAACGTGACGGCTGCCCAATATGCGCTGTATCAGGGAAACTCGACTCAGGTGCCCTTGGCAGTTCAGTTTGTCTATGAATCAGGTCGTGATATCAACACTGTTAAGCCATATGTCATCCCGACGTTGCAAGCACTACAAAATGCCTTCAACCTGCATTTCGGCTCCTCGGTTAGTTCACCATTGTTGACCTCAGTATCTGATGAACGCAAAGTCAGTCTTATGAACAATTCCACGTTGGTGACCACTTTACCTTTGTTCAGCTTCTTTGACAACAGACCTTACACGGATAGCACATTGTTGGCACCATTGCAAGTTGGTCTCATCTATCTCATCATTTTGAGTTTCTTCCTGTTTAACTTCTTTGCCCAAGTGCACCTGTTGTTAGTGCCACTGGTCCACACACACCAGTACCTTCTTTACAGACTTGTTTGCACGCATCTGTCCTACTGGGTCATTGCCCTTTTCATCAGCACTGTTTCAGCGATATTCCAGATCAGCTTCACCGTCGAGTTTGGCCGTGCCGGGTTTGTCATTTACTGGTTCACAACTTATTTGGTGATGGCTGCAGTTGGTGGTGCCAATGAGAACATGGCTTTGCTTTTGTTCACCTACAGCCCACCGTTCCTGGGCTTTTGGCTCATATCATTTGTCATTTTGAATGTGTCGCCGTCGTTCTCACCGATGGCGCTGGTGTCCAATTTTTACAGATATGGATACATGATGCCCATTTATAACGCCTCGGAGATTTACAGAGTCATATTCCTGGGACTATGGAAAGGCCAGCTTGGTCTCCACTATGGTATCATTTGTGCCTGGATCGTGGTCAACACTTTGTTGTTGCCGTTCATTTTGAAACACGTTGGTGGCGTCATGGCCAAAAGAGCCAAGGCTGCCAAGGAGCAGGCACTTGCTGAGGCAACTGCTCAACTCACGGCCAACAAAGAATAGATTCCAGACATGTTCCCGATACGGTCAAGCCGATATGGAAGTTTGTAAATAGAACAGACCCGTGTTAATGTTTTTCTCTATCCATCAAACTGTAGCAATCTTGACAGCCAAGGGAGAAGTGTCTCAAATTTTCGACTTTGACCCAGTAATGAACAGGGTGTCTCGCTTTCCTGATACGGTAGCTTCGTTTTCCTTTCCGGGGTTCAGATATGAGGCATCTGTCAGATCTTCCCCTTTTGAGGGTCCTTTTCCAGATGCTGGCTCATGGCCTAGACCCCAACAGGGAGCGAGACTTGGCCCCGCTTGCAGATCGTCTGCCTCAAAAAGAAAATCATATCTGAGATCTGTCTGAATGAAGCTGACTGACCACATTGTTGAGGCACTTGAAAGATTTCCTGCGGACGCCTCTCCAGCGCAACAATTTCAGAAAATAGAGGCAAGGTTGAAATGACGAAAGGAGGGTATGGGACTAGCCGTCCCGTGCACGGCGCCAAAGACAAAAAAAAACACACATACAGACAGTCCAGTCTTCTACCTGAAACTGTATACACCAGTGAAAATTGGCGAAAGGACACTTTGTGGCCAAGGTTGGCAAAAAAAGAAAAAAAAAGAGGGACATTTCTTACGCAATTGGGGGGTTCGGCATGCAAGTTCCACATGAAAGTGATTGCAGATAAAGTTTGACGGTGCATTGACATGCGCCTTTCTTTAAATAGACATTGCTGTTGAACATGGAAAACGGGAATACTATAAAAGGGGCCAACGTTGCCCGCTCATTCGCTGCAGTTTCACCCCACCTTCCACAAATATTCCAACCAACTTCCACACTCGCTTGAAATGCAATTATTCCCAGTTGTCTTCGCCGCTCTTCCAGCCCTAGCCGCCGCTGCCCAGTTCAGCAACCACACCTCCTCTTCCGTGTCAACCTCTGTCGATGTTGTCACCATCACCACCGACTTCATCACCACCGTGTTCACCACCTTCTGCCCTTCCCCAACCATCCTGACCATCAAGAACCAGACCATCACTGTCAAGGAGCCAACCACCGTCTTCGTCACAGAGAAGCACAAGACCACCATCACCAAGTGTCCAACTTGTCCGCTCCCACCTCTCACCAAGGAGACCGCAGTCCCAGGCCCAGGCACAACCACTGTTAAACCACCAGCCCCAGGCCCAGGCACAACCACTGTTAACCCACCAGCCCCAGGCCCAGGCACTGTTACTACCTCTGTCAAGCCAGCAACCCCAACTGTCCCAACGGTTGGCCCAACCACCACTTTCGGCGGTGCTGCCGTTGCCAATGCCGTTGCCCTTCCAGTGGTTGCTGCCGTGGCTGTCGCTTTGATCTAGGTTTGATGAGAGCGCTGAGTTCCCCTTTACATTGCTTCTAAACGATTGATGACCGACTTGTCTTTTTTTTTCCTTCTTTCTGATCTTGTCGGTCCAATCAAGTCTTCTTTAATTTAATGCCCTTGAGAGAAGGGGGCACGTTCGGTTTTGGTTTCCCTTTGAGTCTTCGGGTAGCCATTTTTTAATTTCAAGTAATTTCAGAACTTTTATTCTTTGACGTAGCTTTCCAACCGGATTTGGTTGTCTGACATTGTGGTAATCCTTTGTCGATATCTGATTTTTCAACACTCCCGGTAGGTCTTTGATTTCTTTTTTTTTGCTGTGTGTCGGCATTTTACGGGATTTTTGCGTCAACGATTCGTAAAAGCAAATCGGACCTTCTCGGTTTTAAGTCGATCTCGGTTTTAAGTTCAAGCCCTCGGGGAACTATACCGGAAAAAAACATCCGATCTCGGTTTTAGGCGTAAGTCCGCTGGGGAGTTTACCGGACATAATCATGAGACCGGAGCACAGTAGCCATGTGTGCTATTCACCGCCACTTTGTCGAGTATTCGCTTGTTGGTCCATTTGTCATCGCCGCTACACAGGACGTCAATGAGCTTGTGAGGTGCATAGCATATACAAATCAGAATCCAAGTACAAAAGCAGTGGACTTTCACAAACTTAGCTATCCGTCGTCTGTCCTCATAAGATCATCACAAGATGTCCACTCAAAGAGCCGTTATTATCGCTGAATACCCTCAACCAGGTTTGCTGACCCAGTACACTGACTCCCTGCCAGTCACCGAGCCAAACGCCAACCAGATCCTGTTCAAAACAAAGGCTGGTGCAGCCAACCCAGCGGATTGGAAGCACATTTCCTACAAATTCGGTCAACCAGGCAACATTGTTGGAACTGACGCCAGTGGTGTCGTGGTCAAAGTTGGTGCCAACTTGAAAGAGCAATTCCAAGAGGGCGACATTGTCTCCACTTTTGTCCATGGCAGTTTCACCAATGACAGAGGTGCCTTCGCCGAGTACGTTGTTGCTGACCCTCAGACCACTGTCAAGTACAACCCAGACACTTTCCACAAGGACAAGGTGCTTGAGGCCGA
>JAJMKO010000120.1:0-23013 GCA_030569275.1 [Candida] sanyiensis | reverse complement strand
CCCCCCCCCCCCCTTGAGAGAGTGACCAACTTAATTACACGAGGAGAGGCAATTATAAGAGTGATGGAAGGATAATCCGATAGTAATGGATCTAATTACGGTCTACATAGCTTACTGAGAACCCGGTTTTCGCCTTCTCCTTGGATTTCTTAGTTAAGACCCAAACTGATGTTATTCTATCCCCCATCATACGCCTGATCCTTTATAATATTGTATCCTATATAGTCCACAATCTGGAGGCAGCTGATACCATTCTTCTTGTCTTGTTAAGCTCTAGAGTCTCAATCTTTTTTTCGATTGATCAGCTCAATCTTCCAACACATTCGGATCAAGTTGCCCTCAATTCTATTCAGCTCATAGTGAAGATCTCCGTCACGGTCAACATAGCGTCTCTCGCCACCACCATAATTGTTCTCGGGATAATTGTCTGTTGTCAATGTTATTCAAGATATATCAAAAAAAGAAATGAGACAGAAGAACAATGACCAAGAGAGTCTTGAATGAATACCATTGAACGCTGTGTCAAAGAGTATACTGAAGGTTGTGTGTGTCTTTTATATCAAAAAAAGAAATGAGACAGAAGAACAATGACCAAGAGAGTCTTGAATGAATACCATTGAACGCTGTGTCAAAGAGTATACTGAAGGTTGTGTGTGTCTTTTGACCCCTCATAAAAAAATAAATGCTCCACGGCAGGTTCGAACTGTCGACCTTCAGATTATGAGACTGACGCTCTACCGACTGAGCTAGTGAAGCAATTTTTCTCTGAAACGTTTGATCACGGAACATTCGATCCCGCGAGATACGGAGATGCTGAAATGCTGAATACAGAAGCTTAGAATCCGATACACGGAGCATGTTCAATTAACCAGATATTCGCATGGTTTACCGGGTTTAATTCAAATTTCTTTTTCAGTACGGTCTCCCAGAACCGAAAACCATGCTAAACTGGCATAGAGAGAAGAGATAGTGCCTGTAGCGTGATGAGAACGTACAGGAATTATATTACTTGGAGGCAAAACGCGAAACCATTATATCTAGTCAATGTTTTCTGTTCACTTCAAATCTTTTTTTGACCTCACGGCCCCATACCCGGAGAATCTTCTACCTATACAAGCAAAGAATCATTGGGGAGTCATTGCTTTAAAATAATGCACGCTGCATGTTCTCTAGATAAACTGTCTTTCAATAGCGTAATCGAACACCTTCTCAAACACAGTTTCGTCGTTCTCGGTAGCCTTCAAGTCCACCTTCAAGTAAAAGCTCTTCTCATCGGCAGTCAAACTAGAGACAGTCTCCAAATGGATCTTCCAATTATCTTCCTCTCTACCCATATCATAAGTCCACCAATTGACGTTCTTGGCACTGAGTGGGTTTCCTTCAGTGATACTGAACTCGTTCTTGTTCCAGGATCCATGGTAGATTCCAGACAACTCCTCATAATCAGGAATGCGCACGAGACCAGCGTCCTGGACATCCGTCAAGGTATGCGTGTTGGTGGTGTAGTTGAAAGAACTTGTCTTGATTCTACCGTATGGCTTCATGGTCTCGGTCTTGACGCCCATCATGATGGTGGCTTGTTCAAAGACTGGGGAAGTAGTCACCTGGGCATCATTGACGACAGGGAGGACCAACTCACCGCTGTGGATCTTGACAGTTGGGATGGTTGGAGTTGGCCAGTTTTGAGGCCAGTCAGCGGTGGACAGGGCCAGACGCAACTTGTGACCTGGTTTGACCGAGATACCCAGGACGTCGAGCTTGACCTCAATGTCGTACTTTTGGCCAGGAACCAAGAGCGAAGGGAACTCGTCGGAGTCACGGTGAGTGAGATTGAGTTGTCCCCAAGAGATGAGGACGTGCTCGCCATTGTCTGGGTAGATGTCAACCAATCTGGCGGACAAGTTCACAAGAGGCGCATCTGGAGTCAGGGACAATTTGAGGATAGGCTCGCCAAGAAGATTGAGTTCGGTTTGGTAGACCTGGGAGTCGAAAACAGTGCACTTTGCATCCTCGAGACGTTGGTCAGCAGGGAAGTCGCCTTTGAAGCCGAATGGGCAATAAGTGCCTCTGAATTGACCATGGGAAAGAATACCGGAGACGTCGTATTCGACTGAGGAAGTCTGTGTCGAGAGCTTGTTGTCGGCGCTCAAGTACAAAGAGGTGGTAGCCTTGGCCCTTGGATCAACCAGGGAGACCCACTTGCCCTCTCTGTAAGAGTAGCTGTCCTCGATGGAAGACGGATCCTGGACGTAGGCGGTGAACTTTGGCAGGGCAAAGTCGCTGTTGGTCTCTGGGTGCAGGTACTTCTTGAACCATTGCAAAGAGAGTTGCTGGTACCCGATCTTTGGAGCTGGCTCAGCCATCTCCGGGTACTCATGGACCCAAGGTCCCACTAGGCCACAGGAGTCCGGGTGTGGGAGGTTGTCTGCCATTCTGAAGACCGCGGTGGGGTATCCGTCCCTCCAACCACCAACGGCGAGGACAGGGATGTCGACCTTGGCGTAGTCCTCGTTGATGGAGCCGTGCTTCCAGTACTCGTCCCTTGTCTGGTGCTCGATCCAGGTCTTAACCATTGGCTCCACAGCCAATCTCTCGAGCCAGTTGGCCTTCCACTTGTCGCCGACGACCCGAGGATCCTGTGGTCTTGGGGCGTAGACTCCCATGGTGGACCCCCACCAGAGCATATCGGAGGCGAAAAGACAGCCACCGCGGTAGTGGACGTCGTCGGCGTATCTGTCATCAGTGGACATCAGTGTGATGATACATTTCAAAGCGGGGTGCTGTCTGGCAGCGACCTGTAGGCCGTTGAAGCCACCCCAGGACTTGCCAAACATGGCAATGTTGCCATTGGACCACGACTGCGAGGTAATCCAGTCGAAACACTCGAGGGCATCGTCTTGTTCAATCTTGAGATACTCATCGACAAGGACCCCGTCCGAGGACGACGCACCTCTGAGGTCAATTCTGACCGAAGCGAGGCCATTGCCGGCGTACCAACTGTGTCTGATCTGGTCGCGCTGGACTGTGACGTCCGTTCTGTAAGGGATATATTCCACCAAAGTGCCAATCTTGATGTCACCTTCGAGGGCCTCCGTCGGGATCCAGGCATGTGCCTGGAGTTCGCAGCCATCTTTCAATGGGACCCTGATTTTTTGCAATTTGGTGACAGGGAACTCCAGCGAGGCCTGCTCGAGGACCTGGGTAATTGCCTTCGGGTTGGTGTTTCTGACGTTGAAAGCCATTTGCCAATACTCAACAAAACTATGTGATCCTGGCTCACAATTTGGTTTGATAGGCGATCTAGGCTCCTGCTTATAAGAATGGGCACTTGACCATAAAAAATGGGAGAAGAGCGGAGATACCTAGATACGGCAGGTGGACACGGCAGGTGGACGCGAGCTATCCGCTTTGCAGGAAAAAGGGTCGCCGCCCGCTTGACACAGTGCGGAACCCCCCTCCCCCGCCATCCCTAAGGGGGTCGCGCTATCAGACGGCAATCTTAACCGTGGGGCCAACAAGGCTTTGGAGCGTCCATGACTCCATGAGCAGGACAAAGCAGGCATGTCAGTTAGTATTCTGCCAAAGCCAGTTCACTAAAGAAATCCTTGGCGTGACCGGGGCGAGAAAAACCGTCGAAACCGTTGTGATCCAGAAGCGGGCAAAAAGTTAATCAGGGAATCTGTGAGCGAGGTCCCCATTCCGAGCAGAAAGGGTAATCTTTGATGAATATTCGACCCGCGCGCGATGCGATGCGAGCAGCGATGCCTTTCCGTTCCCTTTCTTCTGTTCATGTCTTTCAAACGTCGACTAAAGCCGTACTTCTCTGCAAAAAAAAGAGGGCCCTGTTTCTTTGCCCAAACCCAACGTTTTGTGCGAGGACTTCGGTCGCTAGCTGGCGGGGGAGGGGGGAGATTGACAGTTGGATTTGGGGCTCGCTTCCAATGGCCAGAAGAAGCTCTCGCTAACGATATCCGTCGGTTTGTAGATCACGGACTTTCGCTTGCATTTTCCGCCGTCCAGCAATGTCGGGGTTCATCGGCTCGATAAGATAGTCGCACTTTGGGGAGGGGGGAGATAGAGTACCGGTGTACGCACGATTCCCAATGGGGAAGTCATTTACCCACCGTCAGTCATCCCATCGCGAATGAACCACATCTGTATCAGGCGCCCCCAAAAGGATATATAGCTCCGCAGATCTGCCCTCACAGCACTTCCTTGATACCACACAAACAACATCCCTTCAACACAATGTCAATCGAGAAGGAAACCGCTGTCACAGACTCAGCGTCGCTCGAGTCCCAACGCAAGAATGGCTCCCTGGCGGAGGATATGTCCGAGATGGAGTCCCGTGACTCGGCACTCGCCCACAAGATCCACCTCATCAACGACGCCATCGACGAAATGGGCTTCACATGGCACCACGTCAAGTTGTTCATGATTGCCGGTTTCGGATACTCCATCGATTCGCAAATGGAGATGATCCAATCCGCTGTCAGGGTCTACGTTGACCGTCAAATGTGGTCCAACGCCAAGTTCCCTCTGTCCAACGAAATCTTCTACGCCGGTTTGATCACCGGCTCCGTTGTCTTCGGAATGGGTTCGGACATGCTTGGCAGAAAGATCGTCTTCAACTCGTCGATTCTCTTGACCTCGATCTTTGGTTTCCTCACTGGTGCCATGGACAACTATGCCACGTACAACATCTTCATGTTCCTCTCCGCCTTCGCCGCCGGTGGTAATATTGCCACCGATGTCTCCGTCTTCCTAGAGTACCTTCCTTCCAAATACCAATACCTCAACACCTCGATGGCTTTGTTTTGGGGTATCGGTCAGACCATCGCCGCGCTGATCTCATGGGCATTTATTCCAAACAATTCGTGCAAAGACAAACACCACTGTCCTTCCCACTTGAACAGGGGTTGGAGATACTGCTGGTATGTCAACTCCGGTATCTGTTTATTTGCTGCCCTCGTCAGACTGTTCGTCTTGAAGCTCGACGAGACTCCAAAGTTCCTCGTCTCTGTCGGTAAGGACAAAGAGGCCCTTGAGAATTTGCAAAAGCTCTCTGTCAAGTACAACCGTCCTTTGACTTTGACCTTGGAAGACCTTGAAGCCTGTGGCGAGATCAAGCAGGACTACTTTGACCCAGCCAAGGACGCGTCGTTCTCCGCTCTTTGGACCTCCATCAAGGCCAACCTGTCCATCTTGTTCCAGAACAAGACCGTCATCCGCTCCACTGTCCTTGTCTTTCTATCTTGGAGTTTTGTTGGTATTTCATACTCTATCTTCTACAACTTCCTCTACATCTTCATTGCCTCTCACGGTGGTGACACTGGTTCCAGCACTTTCCTCGTTTACAGAAACGCCACCATTGCCAACTTTGTTGGTATCTTTGGTCCAATCCTCGGTGGTTTCCTCATCTTGATCAAGTTCAAGATGGGTGATAGAATGATTGTCTTTGGAAGAAGAGGTACATTGGCCTTTGGCGCCCTCGGCACGATGGCAATTTTGTTTGGTTACACCACTGTCAGAACCCCTTCGGCCGATGCCGGTTTCGGTGCCGCCACTTATTTCTTCTTCAACATTTATTACGGTGTGTTGTACGCTTACACTCCAGAGACGTTCCCAACCAAGGCCAGAGGTACTGGTGTCGGTCTAGCTTTGGTTTTTGCTAGAGTCTTTGGTGCCTTCTCCCCTGTTGTCTACTACTTCGGTGCCAAGTCAGGCTCTGCTGTTCCAATCTGGGTCTGTGGTGCCGTTATTGGTTGTTTGAGTATCGTCAGTCTATTCTTGCCATTCGAGCCATCTTTGAAGAGAGCTGTCTGAATAGCGAGCTGGTTACTTTGTTCTTTAGTTCTACACCCTTAACTTTTGATTATATAATTTTCTTTTGAATACAGTTATTTATAAAAGAGCCTGTACTTGCCTTCACTGTGTCGTCTCGCAAACAGAGTTGTCTTCCTCTGAGGGGTTCACTCGCACCAATGACTCTTCTGGAGACCGGTTGAGCCTTGGTTCTAGATTTCTGCAGATGGCAAAAAAAAAGTTGAAGATGACAATGACCATAGTCAAGCAAGTGGCTGCCCAGAGATGAAGTAGGTGATCAGGAGGACGAGTGAGACCATAAAAACTGCGATGAGGGGGCAGTGTCCACTGTCGAGGGCAAGTTTCACCGCTTTCTCAACGATCTAGGACTAGTTTTCAGCGTAGATTGGAGGACAAACAGATGCCGTACTGCTTCATCTAAGAGTTGATGATCTTGATTGGGTTGAATGCAAAACGGGAACATTTTTCGGTGAGTTTTGTACAAAGTGCACGATTGAACAGATATATTTGGTTTAATTCTTCCGGGAACAAGTGATTTACGCAAGTGTGCGGCACTTTAGGCACAGCAGGGAGATCCGAGACCAGTGAAGTTATGGGACATCCCGAAGAAAATTCACCAATATCGAAATATAGTCTAAAGTAGATTGCTATAGTGTGTTTCCCCTCAGCTTATTTCCTCTTCTTTCCCATTTTTGAGCTGGAGAGCGCGGGTTTGAAGCTGGCGACAATGAATAGTAGAATATTGTAAAAACATGCACAGATAGGTTTGGACCTCGTTGCAAGACTGCGAGATATCACATGCATAAAACAAACGGGGCTATCCGCAAGGCAAGATCATATATTATAATTTTAATAGAACATATCACTCCACTCACTAGGGAAAGTAACCACGAGCACACCAACAACGTTGGGTGCATTAAAAAAAAAGGATCTGCCCAGTACTGCTTTGCATTTCAACTTGATATAACACTTGAGATGGACCCTGTTCCGCTTGGCGATTGTAGAGATATTACACGTGAGCTACAAAGAAAGGTTTAAAGCGAATGTTGTTTAAAAATCCAAAGGATGCGCCGGTTCTGTGAGCCGCTGTCCTCCACAAGTAAAAGTCTTTAGCGAATGTAGACCATGAGATAAACGGAGATCTCTTTTCAGTAGCCAGGTTTCTCCTGGTAAACCATCATAGGCACCGTCTCCTCGCTCGTTGGATATCTTCTCGAAGCGGTTCTTCCACAACAGATAGCAAACATGTTGAAGAAAAGCGCGAGTATGGCCGCCACTGCGGCGCCCCAAACGAGACCGTAATAGTGGTAGTTACCCAAGTCAGCAGTGATACCGTACTCATTTATGGAGTCCTCGAAATAGTTAGATAGGATCAAGAACGTCGCTGTCGATGACGCTGAGGCCACGAGAATGGCCACAACGGCGATGATGCTGCAAATGAACGCGACGCATGAGACGCATTTGGAGCCAAAGGAGAACAATGTGAAGAGGAACATGAGTGCAGACATGCAAACGGCAATGATGGCCGTGATGAAGATGAGTTTACCAACGGTTTCGGCCACGCTGATATAGTCCTGTACGTCCTGCGGCAAGACAATATCGTTGTTCTTCATCTCTGCGTTGAGAACGTTGATTGGGTTGAATGCATACATTGGCTCCGGGTCCGAGCACCATTGAGGCACGTAGTTGCCATTGTCATTGGACCCTTTGCAATACGACCACAGGCCAAAGGTGTAGATCTCGCTGAGCCCGAGTTGTTTGAGCCCCTGGGAGACGTTGATTTCATTGAAAGCTGACAAGTCCTGTCCACTGGCGTCAGAGGCCTGTTTAATGGCGTTCCTAAAGTTGATGTCGGTCAGATTGAGTTGCAACAGGTAGATCTGCCCTACAGGGTCGCTCGGTTTGATGGAGCCGGCGATGGAAATGGCGCCGAGGATGATCGTGGCGATGGAAAGGAGCACGGGTATGAGCACCCAAAAGACTCTGAAGCAGGAGACCATGTTTGCACAGAGAAAGAGGGAAAGGAGCTGGGTTTTTTTTTTGGGCAGCAGTTTCTACTGGTTTTGTATGTGAGGGTATAATTTATTTATTTTTAGAACCAGCCATCTCCGATGCGGCTGAAGTTTTTCCGGGACTCCTAGTTTGTTGGACGTTTGCAACTGCGTTGACACTTTTACAGGACAGGGAATTGTGCCGGGACAAGGCGAAGTGGACTAAACTTATTGGAATCGTGGATGACCTAAAATCGTTAATTATCTGTCGGTTATTGGCCTCGGTATTATCAATGCCTTTTTTAGAGCAGCCAATGGAGTTGGTTCAATTGAAGCTTGGCCGAAAGCACTGCCCCCCAAATCCGTGATCACGGAATTGGTTCCCGTAATACAGCACTGACTCTCTTCAGGGCGTCTCGGCTGCCCCTGTTTCCTGGGTAGCGCTCATTTTTCGTTTGTTCAGATATAAAATTAGTCCGATATTCCCGGCTGTAACCAGCCTTGTAAATTAGTTTTTGTAAGATAGCCTCCCCTCCCCACAAAGCCAACAGTTTAGCTCACACAGCGTCACAATTGGCCAATGGACGGCTTCACTCGCTATAACTACGCCCGTAACCAATTAGGCACATACTCCTGTATTACCGTCGGCGTGCAAGTCGGCGCAGCACTCAAGGACACGACTTGGAGACAGCATTTGCAGTCGTTGGTAACACAACGCAGAGTCCTGAGAACGACGCTCGACGACAATGGACCCAAGGAGATTAAAACTGACCTCGACGCCCATTTGCTGATTGTTGACTCGACAGAGGATATCACTGAGCTGATCAAACAATACCAAGGCACCACATTCAAAACGAATCAGGCCAATATAGCACTATGGAAGATAATTGTTCAAGGGAATTGGATCCTGCTCCTCGCTGACCATGCGCTGTTTGACGGCAGCACTTGCGCTTTGATCCTCGAAGACCTCGTTCACTTGGCCAATGGTGAGGACATCAGCAAAGACATTGAGATTCCCAGTCCCAACCCGGCATACTCTGTCCCCTTGTGGTCGTTCCTCAAAATTGCTTGGAAAGAGGTCATCTGGGGAGGTGAGTCGCCTGCTGTCTGGGATCTCGGTCCAAAGAACACTTCCACTTTCAACACGCATAAGAAGCTGATCCAATTGGATGCGCGACAGTACCACACTTTGCACTCGACGCTGAAACGCGAGAAGATATCCTTCACCGCACTCCTGATCTACTACAATCTCCAAGCCATGCAACAACCCGAAATCAGCGTGACTGTTCCGGTCAATTTGAGGCGGTTCCTCAGACAAGAATACTCCAGAGCAACGGGACTCTGCGTCTCGGCCATTGAAATGAACCTCCAATCGGACAAGATTGACTGGGATTATGCACGTCATATCAACTCGCTTCTCAATGAACAGTGCCAAGAAGAGTCCGGTCATCGCGTCGGTATGCTGAACCACGTCAGTCCTGTGAAATACCTCGAGAAGAAGCGTGATTCTCCGCGGGGTACAACTTTGGAGCTGTCGAATTTGGGAAGAAGACCCGCAATCGACAGTATCGAACAATGGGTATTCTCTCAGCCAAACAATCACACGGGTCCCTTGTTCACCAACGACGTGATATCTTCTGGTACGTTTGTCAATGTCATGGTCAGTGGTGCTCCGGAAACTGAAGGGGTGTTTAGTGGGTATGCTGAGAGACTACAAGAGCTTTTGCTAAACCCAGGCTTAAGCTAGTAATGAATTATGTCACAATGTAAAGTCTTGGTTGCTGGATCACCAGCACTGGGGCAGCTGGAAGCATTATAACTGTTCTGTGTCGTCCCCAGCTTTTCCATACCAGAGGCTTCGATATTAGCCATTGATATTCACAGTAGAAACCACAGAACAAGAATTAGCTTTTGAATAGTATTAGCATAATACATCATTTTTTTTGTTTTTTTTTGCAAAGAACCAAACCCTGTCCGAGGTCTCTTGTTCATCGAGCGAATATTTTCCATGGTTTCCAGGGGGACAAAGCCCGCATCCTTGTCCGAATCGGGTAAAAGGTAAATAAAGGAAAAGAAAGCCAGGGAGGATGAAAAATGCCAAAACTTGAAATTATGACCAACTACTCAAAGCAACAAAGCAACGATCTGAGGAACACGGTGGCAATTGCATTCAAAAGAGAGTCATTCTTAACTACTTCAACTCAACTGTCCATCTCTTTCTCCGAGCCCCAATTAACTTCTCAATATCACCACCCCATTGCAAGGAAAAGGAGAGATAGGGCCAGCTATCACAAAAACAATTGAACAATGTCGTTCCGTGGACACAAGAGAAGGCCCACTTCGCTTGGTGCGGATTACATGTTCAGATCACAGATAAACACGTACGTTGCCGCAGATGGCCAGGTTCTCCAGTCGTCCATGGTCAAAGACGGATCCCCAACAAAGAGACAAATCACCGGATCGACATCACAGGTACGATTCTCGCTTCCTGCTGACTATACAGACACTGAAGACGAGGAGCAGAATCCATATGAAGATGAATCGCTGAGCGATCTCAATTTCGAAGACGAGGAACAATGGGAAGAGATGACTGACGACGAAGACCACCGAAATATCTTCAACGATGCCCCTGTTCAAAGACAGGCCAACCATTTCGAGATCCATAGACGGGCGCACAGCGAAGTCATCGGAACAGGAGCAGCAACTTCGACAAAACGTGGCCACACGAGGTCGCTCAGTGTCGCCGATTCAATGAGAGAGCTGCTCTCGACAAGTCCAAACCGTCACAAGCTCTTCCTCAAACCACACTCAGATCTCAACAACGGTGCTATTCCGGTCCCAGCGGAGCTCAGTATTCCTCCAGCGTTATCCCCGAATAACAAGGGCATCCCACGGCCAAGATCTCTCATCTTCAACGGATCCTCTTTCGAACCTTTCGAGAACCACTTCCTGGACAAGTCCAGAGTCTTCACCAATAAACCTCGCCATCTGTTCGAGGAGCAAATCAGTACAGGTGTACCTCTGTCAAACGCCCAATCTGCGATATACAATGGCCGCATTTCCATCCCCGAACTGAGCTCCGTGAGTTTAAGCCAGTTGAAATCCCATGACTCAACGGATAACGAAGAAGAGATAGAGAACCCAAGTCCTGCTGCCAAGAGACAGAACAATATGTTGAACATGGACTTCTCATTCCCAAGAAAGCTACCAACTCAAGTTGAGAACAATCTGAAAGACCTGCCGGATATCCCAACTTTACCTGTTCGAAAGGAGCCAGTTGAGGCTCCAGCTACCATACCAAATGAGGGGACCATATCTTCAGCTCCACTTCAAACAGTTTCACCTTTGGAGAAGCCACATGTACCCAACTCTCCTGGCCTCAACCTGTTCTCAGAGCATGGCACCCCAATATCACCAAGCCATATCAACTACCGATTCGCACCAGACCAGACTGAGACTCAGACACAGACACATAGCCCGATCAGATTCCACAGACGCAGGTGCACAGAGGATGCCCCCAGCAATGAGCTCCAACAACAATCTGAGGTTGAGCCAGTGGTACCTGTTGCTGAAGACCTGAAAAGGGGACACCACAGGACGTCGTCGTCAAAGTACTCTACAATACCCTCGGTCATCTCTCAGGACTCCATCACCAAACATTTGCACTTCAACAAGCCGTTACCTGTTATTGATCCTCGAAAGGTCTCAGGGGCATCCATTCTCTCTCAGTCTTCCATTCAGGACTCCATCCAGTCATCCAACTACGATTCCTTCGATGATTCATGCCAGGCATCGGTTCGCACACTTCATGAATCATCGAACTATCTCCCATTGGTGCCAACTTGTGAAATCCTGAGCGAAAACTCACGCGAGCCCCTACTGTGCACCCAGCCTCATACAGGTGCAATTGTAGTGTCTTCCGATGATACGATCGAGGATATCATTGATCAGTCAATCCAAGATATCGAAGACATGCTACAAGATTCAACGGCAGCTTCGATAGACACTCAACCTGGCTTTGCGGATGACTATGCTGCTGAGGATCTGACTCAACAGCTCGCGGATTTGAGTATCTCTATCCTGGGGGAACCTGTCACTTTGCAAAGTAAGGTTGTCGAGAAGATGACATCGCCTGAGCATGCCCAACTTTCGATGAAAAAGACGAGGCAACCGTCCCCAGTTCAAGACGAAGTCCAGCCACGACCTGCAAATTACTTGACACACTCAATCCCTCTGCCGTCCAATGCTTCAAGCTACCACTCGCATCAACGACAGATGATTTTCCCGCAAGACACACTCGAGGTAGACAAGATCCGCTCTACAACGCAGCTTCTGAACAAAAGGCTCTCTCACAATGCCTCTTCTCCAATCATGAGCCAGTCATCTTATGAGACAGCCGTGAGTGAGCAATTCAGCATGGCATCCTCGGCGACAACAGATGTCACCATGGTTTCACAAACGGCACCAGTTCGTGAAATCATTGACTTGACTGGTGAACAGGAGAGAATCATCCGTTTACATGCTAACCAGAAAAAGTCCAACGAGCACGAGTTTACCACGATAATGAGCAGAGAAATTGACGGTACGTTAAGGGAGACCATTGTTATTGATGACGATGAAGATGGCCACACGGATGTCCACGTGCCTAGCATCAAAATGAACATGAACTTACTGAGGCGTTCAATCAGAGTCAAACCAAGACCTAAGTCCTTTCATGGGTCAACCAACTTTGACACAGCTTTGAGAGCATCATCGGCCTTCTCTTTCGAATCTGTGGAGAGCTCTACACATGAAAGATCAACAAGTCAGTATTCAATGAGACCCGAGCATCTGCAGAATGTTCTTGAGATGTGCGACAGCACGTTGGAGGACACCAGAAAGGTGATGGATGACCTCAAGAGACAAAGAACAATCTTGATCCAAAGGCACCATGAGCTGTTGAGACAACGGAAGGCTGACCAACAAAAGAAGAAGGCTGGCCAGCAGAATGCCAAGGAGGTCAGAGAGAGGAAGCATCAGAGTTGGCATCAGTACTTTGACTACGCCAACAGCCAGGCCTATGATTTCAGCACATTTATGGCGTCAAACTCCAGCACTGCAGTGTGAGATTAAGTTGCTGTCAAATGACATTTAATCGGTTAATAAATCTATGTAGTGTCTCTGTGTGATCAAGGTGATCCATCGATAGAACCCTCTGCAATTGGAGATAGGTCAAAGCCTTCATTCATGAAGCCAGCATTTGGGGTAGTGAAAGAGGAGTTTGGGGTCGAGTAGCTGAACTTTTGAGGAGTCGTTGATGGTGATTGCTCGGTTTCATGGGCAGAGCTCTGAGATCTCGATCTGTTGAACAATGTAATGGTCTTGTCCTGCGTGTGATAGCTTGAGTTCTGTGGTGTGTTTTCAAATACGGGCATCATGCCAGCGTTCCTGCGCGAGTTCAGCTTTCTGGATCCACTTCTGTTGATGCCACGAGTTGGCGATGGTGCAGATTCAAAGTCAAAGTCCTCAGGAACGCCGTTGATCTCGTCGAGGAGGGAATCATAGGAGTCAAAGGAGTCGTCTCTCACAAAAGTGGCGTCCTGGCACGAATCACGAAGGAAAGAGTAACTGTCGTGGATTTCCTGGTCAAGAGTGTGTGGTACGTGATGGTACTTGAGCGATGCTCTCTTCTTAACGGTGGACTGTTCTGGGGACTCGAGAGTAACATCATTAGGGAAAGGCTTTGAGATATTGGTCGTTGGAGTCACAGGATCCTCATAAGTTGGGGTCCTTGGTTCCACCTCTGGTTCCAGTGGAGGAAGGATTTTTTTCGAGTTGGCAGCGCGAGGTTGGTAATCGTCATCATCAGAGAAGTACTTCTTGTTGAATAGTTCCTCGTCGTCGTTAAAGTCGTCATCCTCATCAAAGTAGTTCATATCGTCATCAAAGTCTTCATCAACCATATCATCAATGTAAAGCCTCGCATTCCCTTTAAAACTTGGCGGCATATCCTCTGCGGGAGCCTTGTAGTATCTGATTGAGACATTTCTCCCAGCCTTGTTGGCATTATCCTCAAATGAGAACGCACTTGCGCCTGAGGCAACAGAGCCAGCATCGTCATTGTCGTTATCATTTTTATCCTCTTCTGTCCTTGGCCCCGTTGGACCAACCTCAAACTTGGACAGAATATCCCCATACCCATACCCGTGCCTGCTGCCATCTTGTTGTAGTTCATCCCTCGAATAGATCCGTGCAGCCTCGGCTAAGTTCTCCTCTGTGAATATCTGAGCTCTTCTCCTGAGGTTCTTCGCCTTGGCATCGATGGGGGATATCTGTCTCGGCCTCACTTTCGAGACGGCTAGCGAAGCTGTTTGAATGGACAGTGCTTGTGATTCGGCAGAATAGTCGCCAGTTGGCGATCTGGAAGACTCGATGCTATCCCTGGGCTGGTTTGTGGCAGACTTCCCAGACCCCCATTCGTGTGTTCTGGTGCCAATGATTGACGGCGATGAGGCCGTATTGGTCGATAAAGGAGGGAGCATGTTGAAGCTTTGCAGATTGTTTGACGAGTTCTTGGATCTTTGGAAAAGTCTCTGCAGCTTGTTGCTGCCACTGTTCTTGGTCGTGCTCGAAGGGGACCCTGGCGTGTGTCGTACAGGGGAGCCTTCCAGTTGCTGCGAGTCGGCAATGGGCAGAATATCGCTCAGGTCGCTCAGGTCCAGAGCTCCTCCGGACGAGGATTCCCTGCGGTGGGACTTTATGAAAGATCGCATAGTTGGTCTGTCAGAGTTTGCAGATGCTCATGTATAAATTATGACTGGATCTCTTCAGATAAGGGAGAGAGAAGTTGATCTTTTTAATCTGCAAGCGTTGGAGAGGGACCGCGGGGGGCGGGAGGGCTGGGAATTTGTCCTCGGAATATTATGTAATCTTCGTTAAAGCGGGATATTCCGAGGATGCCTTAGGCAGAGGGTCTTGGTCTTACAATCTTGTCATCACAAAAAGTACAGGGATCAGGGAAGGTGTAGACAATGAGCCATTTCCTGGTTAGCAGTTGCCTGATACCTTCAGTTTAATGTAGTTTGCTACCTTTTTCTGTTTAATGGCGAGGGAACCCTGCAGCTGATATAACCCAGCACAAGAGGACAGACACCCTTGTCATGTTTCATCTTCAGCTTCACTCACTCGCGGCAGGAGCACCGCTTTTTGAGGCGGCACAACATGCGACTTGCTTATTGGCCTCTTTCTCGAATCTCCCATGGCTGCATCGGAATGGCAAAAAAGAAACGCAGATCTTGCATATTTGGTATTCACGTTCCCTATTGTCCTGTCCCGATTAGGAAATTTTTTAGGTGACATCTTCAAACTGTTCCCAAGGTCTCAAACTGAGCCAGACGGTATTTAAGCACCGGTAATCCATTCCTCGTAGTTTCAAGGTTGTCTCAAACACTTCTCAACAAGAGATCCCCTTTCAAAAAACATGCAGTTCACCAAGCTATTCGCCCTTTCTGCCTTGATTTTCTCTGGAGCTGTCCAGGCCCAGTCCGTTTCGTGTGACCCAACGCCGGACCCTGTCACCAACACTAACGTCAGAACTCAAACCATTGGCACTACTGTCTTGATTGTCACCACCAATGCTGTCACTGTGTTCCGTGACACTTGTCACCTGGGCCCGGCCGCCTCTTCGACCATGTCGACTACCACCACCACTATCGATTAGATCGCTTTGTTTTAGCACTTGCATCACCACGGTTCATTTCTTCTGAGGCTCTTTGCCTATATCAATTTTCAAAAACTACAGTACCTTGCGAAGATAGACTTTCCCTTTTTTTGGGGGTTTTTTTCTTTACTTCTTTGACCCCTCTTCTTTGTGTTGTACTCACACCCATGCAAAGAAAACCTTGTTTGTCTAATGCTACATATCTTTTGAATTACTGAGAATGTGTAGTTCTTCTAGATATTTATTTTTGGCTTCTCCTCCTGCCTATTGTTTTCCACTTGCAAATTAGTACTGCTGCAGCTTGGGTTTTTCCCCCGTCTCCATGACAACGGCAACGTCCATCAAAAGTGAACGTTTCAAATCTAACCAGCTTGAACTTCTTTTGGTGCGCTGAGGTTGACTTCATCTGTTTAAGCCATCATGACTTGTTCCACTTACACCTTTTCCGGCCCTTAGAATGCCCTACTTGGTGTTTACTTTGATGTGTTGCTCATTCCTTTGTTCTCCACCGGTTAACAATTTAGAAACCTTTGAAGAAAACTCTGGAATTTAATACTGATTCTTATAATGAAAGCTCTCTCAATCCCTATCATAAGTGGCCTCTCAGTTTGCTTGTGTATCTGGCGGAGTTAAGTTGTTTTCGCCAAACGCCTGGTTGTTCGATCATAATCATTTGCAGCCAAAACTAATGGACAGGGACACCGACAACCAATCAAACGATGGGCAGTCCAGTTGGAATCTGTTTCAAACTGAACTGTTCATTGACCCTGAGATTCTTCAAGATGGAGAAGAATCTACAGCAGGGGCAGAAGCTTTTATCTACCTCCCAGAGGATTCTACCCTCAATGAACCGGTTGCAACTGAACTTCACCATAATATGGGGGACTTTTGGGAGGACATAGACACCCAATACGAGCCCATGGAGTGTTTAGCTTCTTGTGATGAGGTGGAGGCCAGTTTGGCAGTCAATGGCGAGGAAGACATTCATGCCCGCAGGGGACAAACTGCCCTGAGCGCCTTGAAAGCTTCGAGCCAACAAGAGTCTGCCAGTGGGAAAAGATCCTATTGCAAGAAAAACAAGTTGAAAGACCTTTCCGAGTACCAAAAGAACCGATTGATCCCACAACCAAACTTGCGCCATTGGATTAGAGTGACACCGATGACCAGTGAAAGGTTCCAGACCATGGTGGCTGAAAGAAAAGAAAAGATCTCGAAGAAAGGGAAAGTGGTGGATGAAGCTGAGCTTGAAACATCGTACAAGACGTTTATAGAGACAGTATACCTCCAAGAGAAAGTCTTGTGGAAGATTAAAAGGCTGGATGCGATCGTGGGTCGTTTGTTGCCCTCAGAAAACTGTCAGCCGTTGCTCTTGAACCTGGCCAACCATGAAGGGATTTCAGGGTTTGACATGTTATTGTCAACATCACAAGGTTATGATGAGCAGATCCCTGATATGACAGATGACAGTGAGACAAGGGGTCCAATAACAGTCCTCTCCAATCTGGGTGGACTTGAGATACTCAAGAGATATCGATTGCAAAGTGTGGCTGATGTCATCCGAGAACATCTTGACAATGGAGGTGAAGCCGCAAGACCAGTCAACGGTTGGCTGTTGTACAGGGCTGCCTTCTTGAAAGTGATCACTTTATTATCTCTGGTGCGGTTAATTCAAGACGATGAGTGGGATATGCCTTGGCAATACTTCAAGGAGATCGCACTCTTGGAAACCAGGATAGACAACTTGAAGCCACACAATGCTGGATATTTCACCGCTTTTCTCGGACCATTTTGGAACAGTGAGTCCCCGCAGTTTCAGAAGGAGGTGAAGGATTGGTTTCAGAAAATTGAGAAGCAGCATCATGCCTCTAGTTTCGAAGAGTATAAGTATCAGCCAGGGGCCCCAAGAAAAAAAAGATAGTGGCACAGGGCTCCAAACAAAAGTTCTTATGTACATTAAAAAAAAACTTCAAAGGACTTTTTGTAAAGTACTAGATTTCGACATTGGAAAGATGAAACAAGAGTCTAATGGGTTCTCTGGTCCGTGGTAAGGGAAAATACGGGGTCAGAGGAAAAAAAAAAAAAAAAAAAAAAAAAAAAAAAAAAAAAAAAAAAAAAAAAAAAAAAAAAAAAAAAGAGCTGAGTCTTCTCAAAAAGGAAATATGCCCTATCCGACTCCGAACCCCGGGTAACTCCTGGTTTTTTTTATGCTTCTGGTTTTTTTTCAAAGTGAAAAATTCGACAAAACAACGGGCGGTTAGTGGGAAGATCACTCCACATCGCACAGCAATGGAGGCTCTTCAGAGACGTGTGATGCGTCAGTACCAGCCGATACAGAGGGCTCTATTCTCGACCACCAGAAGCGCAGCACAGCCGCAGGAGGCCGCAACACAGACCAACACCCAGAACCAGATACTCTCGAGCGCGGAGGCATCCAAGTCGGCCCCACTGGTGGCCCTGCATCAAAGACTAAATCTTCCGGAGGAATTTAAGCTCAGTCTCCTGGCCAGATCGCTGACATGCCGCTCCAGCAACGACAGCCTTGCCCACAACCACGGCCTCAACATTCTCGGCAAGAACTTTTTGAGTTACTACGTCACCGAGTACCTGATGGCCACCTACCCAAGACTACCTTTACCTATCCTCAACACAGCTGTCGCGTCGTACATCAGCACGGAATCTCTGTACGGTATCGGTAAGTACGGCTGGGGTATCGAAGTGGATGAGACGCCACTGCTCCAGAAGGTTCTCAACAAGGAGCCAAAAGAATACTCGTACGGCAAGCTCAGATTCTTGCCAATCGACACCACTGGCGAGACTGGTGTCACCAAGACCAGATCCAACTGCAGAGACGAGATTGACCCGCTGGCTGCCTACGCGCTCGGTGTCAGATCGATCGTTGGCGGTATCTATGCCTCGACGAGATCCGAGGATGCCACCAAGCAGTTCATCTATGACCATATCCTGTCGAGAAAGCTTGACATCAGCAAGATGTTTGAGTTTGAGCAGCCAACGAGAGAGCTCTCCAGGCTTTGTCAAAGAGAAGGCCTTGAGAAGCCGGTGGCGAGACTGCTTGCCGAGAATGGTAGAAACTCCAACTCGCCAATCTTTGTCATTGGTGTCTTTAGCGGCGAGCACAAGTTGGGCGAGAGCTACGGTGCCTCGTTGAAAGAGGCCAAGATCAGAGCCTCTGTCAATGCACTAAAGAACTGGTACCTGTACAAGCCTCTCAACCCGACTGTGCCAAGCGATGCCAACTACAAACCGTCCATCGTTGACCACGGCATTGTCATTGTCTAGAGCCCAAGGGCTGCAGCAGATGAAAAGGGAGCATTCTTGTACATAACAGCACATACTCACAGAAGCAGGTATTGTAGCTACACATAAGCACCATCCGATCTGTCAATATAAAAAAAATCACACTTAAAGCCCCGGGAACCTATAAAAACCAAATATCCGTCATAAAAATAAAAAAAAGGGGGTGGCGGAGAAACCTAGTCACTAGTTCTTCTCGTTCAACAACTTCTCTTCGTCGTCATTCTCGTAGTGCTCATAGGCTGGCAACTCCTCCAAAGAAGCAGCCTTGCGTGCTTCTGCAGAGGCTCTTCTTCTCTTGATGGCAACCCTTGCGGCAGCAGAAAGCACCAGGGCACCTAGTGCACCAAACAAGATGAGTCCATCACACTCCTCCGCATTCTCTTGAGCTGGGCCATCTCCGTGGGCATCAACAGCCTTCTCATCGGAGTATACCCAACCATTGAAGTAACCAGTGACAGAGTCCCAGACGGAATGAGTGGCCACTTCTTGTTCATTGTCATCACACGAGAATGGCTTGACACCGTGTGGACGGCGGTGCTCGTTCAAAAAGTCGGCCTTGCGGAACTTTGGAAACTCGATAGACTCGCCCTTGTGCGCCTCATGGAACATCCGCCACTCCTCTGGAGACAACTTTTGGTTCTTGTGGTGCTTGCCCTTGCCGTGGTGCTTGCCCTTACGGTGGTGCTTGCCCTTGCGGTGGTTCTCGGTGGTCTCCACTGGGATAGGCTCCTCGGCCAACTGGGCAATCTGAGCCACCTCGTCTGGGTTGAAGAAACCGTCAACCTTGTTCATGGCAGAAGAGACCAAGTTTCTGAAGTAGTCCAGCGCCTCTTCTGGCTGGTCAAAGCTCTTGATTTGCTCCAATAGCGACTTCTTCTCATCCTGAACCGCCGGCGCATCGAGCTCATTCAATTGGAGAGCACTAACCAGCTCTTCAAACGATTGGAATTGATCTAGGTCAACAGACTCAAAGGTCTTGACAGTGTGGGCACCATCGGCATCAACCTTGACAACTTTGATGTCCTGTACCGCAATGTTAGTATTGGTTCCAAAATGGTGGCGAAGTCATAAAGGGGGTGGCGCCGCTTTTTCATACATCCAAAAACCAAGGGGGGATAGGCGGGAAAAGGCCAGTACTGTGATAGATTAACATACCGCATTGATTGGAACAGCAGCAGCGGTGGCTGCAATGGCTAGCAAAGGTAAAACTTTCATGGTTTGTAGAGTTTGTGGCTCGAATGTGGAGTAATCACAAATAGTGAGGTGTCCCAATTTCGGGGGGGTTTTTTTTTTACTTGCTCCTTTTCACAGATCGCGAATTTTTTGGTTTCGCGAAACGACCAACACATATTACCCCCTTAAAGCCCGTGCTACATGCATTCATATGCGGTTGCCTTTATTGATTAAGTGGACATTGGGAGGGACTCTAGACCCAAGTTTATAAAAATGCCTTCAGGACTCGCCAAAAGAAAGAAAAAAAAAAGATAGGGCAAGAAAAGAAATCAGTGTGTGATTCTCGACTCACGCCTCAATCTCAATCTCGCCGACAACGCTGCCCTCAAGGTCCTCGTCCTCATCGTCACTCAAGTCAGAGACATCGCTCAGCTCGACATCCTCGTCGCTGTACTCGTCCTCTTCGGTCTTGAACTCCGTGTTGGTCGCATACCGTCTCACGTACTCCCTGATTCTCCCCTCATACGCCTCCTTGTCATGATTGAGCAACGACGCCGCATCCGAGTTTAACGGGTCTGAAGGGTTAGGGTATCTCAGCAGTTGGGGCAAAAACACTTCAAAGATATTGAACACGTCAAACATGGGCGACCATGTTTGGTTGATAACGTCGAGGCACACTGAGCCCGAGCCCTCGTCAATGTTGGGATGGAAGATCTTGTTCTCAAAGCCAATGGAGGGGGACTTGTAAGGGTATTGGTCAGGGAGCTCTACATGGATCTTCCAAACACCACCTTGGAATGGCGCTGATGGGTGGTTAGTACCGCAATTCAGCAAAGAATGAGGGGGAGGGGCGAGGGTTTTTGAAGGGTGTGTACTTACTGTCTTCCGGGCCTTTGAACTTGACGTAGAACTCCTGCATGGAGTCGTTTACCAACTTGACATCAAAGTCGCTCATTAATCTGGCAAGTTGAGGTGTTAGAATCTGGCAAGTTGCAAGTCGTTTGAGCTTACTCACAATTTCATGACATCAGTCTCTATTCTTCTCTTTGGGGAGCTTTTGAAACGGTGTTAGCGAATAACCAGACATGAGTTGGGCATATCGTCTTGTACGTACGTCATGTTTGAAGTGATGAATCCGAAGGGTTAAGATGTGCTGGTGGGCAAGAACGAGAGAAGAGCGAGGGGATTTGCCATCGTTTGAGCCACCTTATCGCCTGCAAGTTCCGGTTTCGCGAAAAATGTCACCGGTCGGGTTATACCACGATCTACTTACTATACCTGTGTCAGAATGCTTGCACGCGTGTAAACTAAGCCATATTCACATCGTCATCATTGTCCTTCTCCTGCGGTTGTGTTGCGTCGTCCTGTGAATCAGTGCAAGCCTCGGCAATGCCAACATCTTCAACGGCCTGCTGCGCCTGGCTGCCGGTCACGCTAACCTTGTAGAATTGCTCCTCGCTGTCGTCAATCAACACCCTCACATTGTTCTCTTTTTCAAACTGGCGAATCAACTCGTCAGTGTTATCGAGTGGGATGTCATCGCTGAGGAACTCCGCCGCAAGGGCCTCGAGCAACTGCTTTGAAGCGGTGTCGGCACCGGCAGCAAGATCCTGTTTGTACCGTTTCAGCTCGTCCTGTGCGCTCGTGCTCGGCTGTCTCTCCTGTATCAGATCTCTCAGTTTATCCTGTGTCAATGGGTCCCGCAGGTTGATCGGGCTGGCGGTGGAGTCGTCCAGCAACCCAAACGATTTGAGAACCACTTCATTCCTCTGTATCAGGTCAAGTGCCACGAGATTCTTGAGCGTGACTATCTGCAAGGAGTTGTTGGACGTGACAGGAGCTGTTTTGGACTGGGCGACGGTCATTTTAAGCGCTCTCTTCCTCGTTCCTTGTTGTTGTGTTTTTTTCTTTGATGCTGACTTTTAAAAAAAAAAAAAAAAAAAATTGGCGCGATCCAAAGGTCGGAATTGCGTTGGCCGGAATATGGCTTCTCTTGTTTTTTTTTTGTTTTTTTTTTGTTGTTGTTTTTTTTCACTGCTTGAGAGGACTGGTGCTTTAGACAATGGCGGCGGCGTATTGGATTGCCTTGTCCAGTTCCTTGGTAGCCACTTTAACGGATGCGATTGTCTCGAACGGGACGGACACCAGACCTAACGATCTCGTGACTTTCTGGAGCTCCCGGGAACCGGCCAGCTGCTGGAATGACGTCTCGAAGACGTTGGACACGAGCAGGTTGGGTTTGGGGTCGAGCGCAAGAAGAACACCCGTCAACTGACGCGAGTCAGTGAGTTCGATGCGGAGATCCAGACCAATCAGGTCCCTTGGCTGTAGAGTGTCCATTCTTTTTTCTTTTTTTTCTTTTTGGCCTGCAATCGCAATAGGTCACGGCGATTGTGGAGTCTGTTGATGCGAACTTTCCAAATTTCGAAAAAAAAGAATCCGCGCCGGAGTCGCGCCCCCCGTCCCCTGTTCCCCCGTCACCTGCTGAAACAGCGCGCCTGATGCAGCCAATTTGGGGTCAAATGCGACCCAATTTTGCCACGCGTGCGAACGTGATTCGCAAAGTGCTGCTGGGCTCTGGGGAAAGAAATTTCGGCGGCAGCTGTCACCGCAGCGCGGCAGTCAAAGCCAGCAAGTCTCTCTTCTCGAGTCTTCTCTCCAGTCGCTGTCCAGATCCCCTTCCCAGGGTTCTCTGCCCAGCTCTGACAAAAAAAGATCCCCGCCAAGCGGTCTAGGCAGACAAAGTCCTCCTCGCATGAAATATCCCCGCCCGCTCCCAGTGACCAGCAGCCCAGCCACGCCCCACCACCGCCCACCGCCGTTGCCCAAAAAAAAAACGTCCAGCCAAAAATTGACCATCCTTTCCCCCTTTAACTATCCCTAGCCCTCCCTCCCTTGAGAACATTTATCCCTCGGGGCCCATTTGCACTCATTTGACCGACGCTTCGTTGCCGACACTCCATACTCTCACACCCTAGCCAATTCCTTTGCTTGCAACGCCTTCCCCCC
>JAJMKO010000119.1:12262-25342 GCA_030569275.1 [Candida] sanyiensis | reverse complement strand
TTTGTTTGTTTTTTGTGCCTGAGGGGCTCAGGGGTAAGTAGAAATGGGCAAGCCAAGTCGGCAGTTGCGTAAACAGCGGTGATGGCGGCCTGCAAGAGCGTATTATAGATCGAAGAGAGAGAGAGAGAGGCGTCGGACAATGGCTGCACATGGGACAAGACATTGAAAAAAAAGAGGCAGCTGCAAGGCTAGGTGATTTCGCCCGAAATGGCCGCTGCGTTACGAGACGATAAGGTGTTGAAGAAGATAGCATGGTGTCGGTTGGTCGGTATGAAGGCCGGCGTATACGGTATACAGTCACGTGACAACGGCTCTTCTTTTCTTTTTCCTTGCCGGTGTGGTTAATTCCCGGTGCTTTGTTCGACTGTCATGTCAACAACCAGTGTCCAACAGTCTCTTAATTGTTTTAAACTCTATTCAGTGGTATCGAAACACATACTCAATTATGTTGCAAGGAAGAGATTGAAGTTGGACTGGTCTCTTTTTTTTCTCTCTCTTTTTTTGTTTTTCTTAGGTCCAATGGCTGCAACAAAAACCAAGTTCGCAAGAGATCTCGTTTTTGAATGGCCAAAGTGTCTCGCTACAAGGGCCCATGCTGATCGAAAAAACTTTTGATGAGAATTACAAAGAGGGACCCAATCATAAGATGCATATACGTTTTTTTGTTGTTGCTTTTTTCCCCCCCCCCCTTGTACGTTAAAACTTCTTGCTGACCCAGTCAACGACGCCGGCCCCGGTCCTCTCCAAATCCACGGCGTACACCGCCCTGACGCCGGTCAGAACGCTGTCATTCCACAAGTCCGCGACAGTTTCACGGAATGGTCTGTGCGTGAACTCGAGCGCGCGGGGCACTGGCTGCGCCGGCCTCTCGATGCCGTTGACAATGTCGTCGGCG
This sequence comes from [Candida] sanyiensis, assembly GCA_030569275.1. NCBI lineage: Eukaryota > Fungi > Ascomycota > Saccharomycetes > Phaffomycetales > Phaffomycetaceae > Barnettozyma > [Candida] sanyiensis. The sequence goes on along the minus strand of JAJMKO010000119.1, from coordinate 24,447 downwards.
TCCCGGAGCGTCCTGGACACAAACTGCTGGTTCTCGCGGAACTGTTTCGAGGTGTAGTACGCAGCTGCGGTGGTGAGGAGGACGCCTCCGAGGAAACCGTGAATTCTGCCACCCATCGCGTCGACTCTGAGGTTGTTTTTTTTTGCTCGTGTAGTAGCCGCTATATTGGCTTTTATCTTATTTAATAAAACCGCCCTTTTGTTTTTTGGTGATGGTTGACGGGGAGGGGGGCGCCCCGCGAAAAGAAAAAAAAAAAAAAAAAAAAAAGGAGTGTGTGTGGCCCGAACCGGGAGTTTGCCTTTTTGGAAGAAAGATGAAAAATTATTGGCTGAGAGAGAGAGAGAGGGCAAAAGCGAAAGGGCGGGTGACAACAGAAAGACGCCATAGAAAGAAGCGATGCCTGCTCCAAGAAAACTGGGAAGGTGAGTAATGTTGTTTGGGCAGCAGCAGCAGCAGCAGCAGCCCCCCCCCCCTCTGTCTTTTTAGCCGACTACTAACTCCCCCCCTTCAACAGAACCCCGAAGCACAGGGCTGCCCTCTTCAGAAACCTCGTGACGGCGCTGTTCGAGCACGAGTCGATCACGACGACGCACGCCAAAGCGAAGGAGACACAGAGAATCGCCGACAAGCTGATCTCGCTGACCAAGAAGGAGGACCGCGAGCTGGCCGTCCGCCTCGCGCAGCCGGAGGTGTTCAAGCACGGCGAGATCTTGCCCAAGCTCTTTGGCGAGCTCAAGGAGCGCTACCAGGGCCGGTACAGGGGCTTCACCCGCGTGCTCAAGCTGGAGCCGAGACTGAGCGACGCGGCACCACAGTCGATTGTCGAGCTGGTGGATGGCGGCCGCGAGATGAGGTTCTGGATGCTGGCGCGCGTCGTTGCCAGGCTCGAACAGCAGGGCCTGCCAATCGACTCGCTGACCGAGGCCAACGTTGCCAAGGCGATCAGGTTCAAACCGGACGGACAGCAGGTGTTCAGGGACCTCGTCGAGAGAATGAAGAAGGAGTTCTACAGCGACGTGCAACTGCTGCAGCAGAACAAGCCAACCTTGTCACCGCAGACCGTGGTCAAGTCGCCTTTCGGCAAGAGCACCACCAAGAAGCTCAACTTTGTCGAGCGTCCAGTCAGGGAGTAAAAAAAGGAAAAAATAACCCCATAGAGATATACTTCTGTCCAACCAGGGGAGTGAAACCCAGCTTGTAAATAGAGAATCTACTTTCTGTCCGCACATGCTTGTAATTATACTACTGCTGTTCCCGTGTTTAATGTACATAGTCTAAATGCCTGGGGTTGACCTCTTCGTTGGCAAGGATGGTGGTTCCCTTCGCCCTAGCCCTCTCTTTGCAGCGAGTTGGCAATGATTTGGTTCGCCTTGAACGACAGGCCCTTGGTCTTGTCGATAACCTGCTGGTACACGCTGGTGTGCGGGTGGTTGAGCACCACGGTGCCCGCGGCGCTGTCGATCGCGGCGTCCGCCTTGGTCTCCTTGATCAGCTGGCCAATCAGCTGCTCGCCAGCGTCCCTGGTCAGGCCGAGCGACGCCGACAGGTCGTCGAGGTCGATGCGCTGGTGCACCTTGCAGTACACCTCCGCCATCAGACGGCGCGCGTTGACGAGGAACGCGTCGGCGAGGTTGTGCAGGAAGAAGTCCGACTTGAGCACCGCTGCGGCCTCGGCCAGCTTCTCGTTGGCCTGCTTGAAGTCGTAGTCAATGTACAGCGCCTTGACGAAATCGGTCAGCGGGTCGCGGTACTCGTACTGCTCCTGCTTGACAACCTTGACCAGGTCCTTCAGTCTCCTTTGGAACGGCAACGCACCACCCTTTGGCGGGTGGTCCGAGCCGGTCGAGCCCGCGGTGCCGGCGCCGCTGGCGGCGCCAGGGGCAGGGGCTGCGGTGGCAACCACGGCGGCAACGAGGTACCGGGCAATCCATGGCGCGGCCGCCTGGATCGTCGACAGGTACGACGACGAGAAGAACAGGTCCAGCAGCTGGTCGAGCCCGTCCTCGCTGTTGAAGAACGGGAACAGCGCCCAGTGGATGATCCAGACGCGGTTGTGCAGCTGCACCAGCGGGTTGTTGAAGTTCGATCTCGCGTCGACAACGTCCCTCAAATTCTTCAGCTCTTTCAAGGCGCTCTCCCACTGCAAACGGATAATGTCGCTGGCGAGCTTGCCCCATGTCGCGTTCGTCACCTTCTCAGTGTTGGTCGACAGCGCCCTGAAGTTGCTCAGCAAATTGCCGGCAACCTCGTAGTCGCCGCGGCTGAACTGGAACTGGCCAAACTCGTACAGCTCGTCAATCTTTTCGTCGGTGATCCCATGCTCGCGCGACAGGTACTCCTTGTTCAGCACCTTGTCGGCCTTGAGTTGGTCCTTCACCTCATCCGTCGCCAGCACCGCCAGCAAGCGGCCCGTCGACGCATTGAGCTGCTCAAACTTCTCCGAGTTGGCAGCCTCCTTCTCGCTGGAAAACTCGGCAGGAAGCGCCTCCGACGGGTGCACAAGCTTCCATTGGTCTTGCAGGAACGGAATCATGTTGGTGTCCTTGAACAGGTCGAGGATGGAGCCGTTGATGAACTCATCGCCGTAGAGCTCCCTCAGCGAATCGAGGATCGGGTACGCGAGGTGTCTGTCGAGGAAAGGAACGACCTTGGCGGTGAGGTCGTACTGGCGCGCAATGGCGATCTCGGCGGCAGTCAGCTGGTCGGACATTGCTTGTTTTTCTGTGGCCTTCTTGAAAACTGTTTTGTGTATATATCTCGTTGAGTTGAAATTTTTTTGCCCCCATTGACGGTGGCAGGCTTATGTCATCGGAGTTTTCCACAAAATTTGTTAAAAAAAAAACCCCCACCCGGACACCACTTCCCCCTACCGGCAATATGTAACCATCTTTATATATCAAGTGTTTGACCGACTCGCTCCCTAAATTAGGAGATCCAAAATATCCCCTTCCAACCATTTCTGTTGCATTTGCGGTGAAACTCCTCCCAGGGCCGGAAACCCACCGTCGTTTGTTCCCAATGGCTCTTTCCACGACATAGCGCCAGTGCCGGGGCTTCCAACCATCAGCTCTCCCCGGTAGTTCTTGGTGAACTTCATGCCAACAAAGGACACCCGAGTCCCGTTCTCGTTCTCGTTCTCGTTCGCATGGAGCTTGATTTCAATGTTGATGGTCCGCGCCTCGGCCGCTTCTGGACGCTCCACAATGGCCGACTCGACCATTAGGCTGTCGACTGTCTTGCTGAAGCATGCAACCATGTGCTCAAGCAACTCCTCTATACTGTCAAACGACGGGTCCTGGAAAGCAGTACTTGCAGGTGGGGTTTCCAAAGGTGATCCAGCGAAAGTTTGGGGTCCTTTTGCAGCCTTCCATTTGAGCCAGGAACTGATCCGTGATCTCTTTGAGATGTGTGCTGGAAGGGACACATCTTCGACAATATCAGGCGCAGAACCGGCGTTGGAGTACATCTTTCACACTAGGCATTGCCTTTCCTTCATTGAAAGAATCCATATTGCTCAGTCTGTGGTTTTTTCTTTTCTCAAAGCATTCATGGCTTTTGTGAACAACGGCGGGGGTCCCACAATATGGTTATGTGCCCTGGATATTGAAAGTTGTCTACACTGTCCACATTAGCACCCCTTCATTTTACCCTATTTCTTCTTTCCAAAGAAACTCATCAAAGAACTCTGTTGCTTGGGACCACCCGCTTTCTTCGTTGCCCCTGTGGGTGTCGTCACTGTCGGCTTCGTCACTCTTGGTGCCGGCGAAGCACTCGCCTTCGCTTTTTTCGCCGGTGCCTTCTTCACCTTCGTCACCAGGTATCCATCTTCGTCGTAGTAGCTCTCAGTCTCTTCCACAGGCTCATCTTGAGCTTTCGCGTCCTGTTTCTTCGATGATGACGATTGCGATGGTGTGTTGGTGAAGGAGCTGTCAAAATCAATTCCATCCAATTCGCTCACCGCTCGCATTTGTGGACCAACAGGCCCAGATCCTTGCCCTTGACTCACATCCTTGATCTCCTCAATTGAGTTGTCGGTGATCTCAATAGTCTCTGTATCGGCCTTCTTCGCTGGCAAGTCGTCATCTGAGTCGTCAAACATACTCTCGAGCTCTTTCCTCTTCTTTTCCGCAGCCTCCCTCTCGGCCTGTTTCTTCTTCACATACTCTTCCTCATTCAAACCTTCGTCTTCCACCACTTCAACAGCACGCTTTGGATCTGCCCTGGTTCTCTTAACAAACGCATTGCCAATCGACGGCTGAGTCGCTTTCCTTTTCGTGTCGGTGGTGACTGGCCTGTTACGAGCAAGAATACGTTCAGACATCAGAGTCATATCGGGCTCTTTCCTTTTCCTTGGTGGCTCCTCTTCTTGCGCCTTGACCGGGGTCGAGGTTGCCGACTGGGCTGCAGACTTTGCCGTGGATGCCCTGGGTTCAGGTCCGGAGTCAGAAACGGCAATCTCAGGGCCTTTTATCACACCCCAGGTCTTCAAATTGGCCTCTGTAGGCGTGTACTGTCGCAACTGGTTGTTGATATCGGCAAAGACGTCATCCACTCTGATCTTGCTTGCGGTGACGGCGTAAACCTGAATAGACTCTATCCTGGAGAAGAGCTCCTTGTCAGCCAGTTTCGTGGTAAGTTTGATAGTCTTGGTGTTGTTCATGGCGAGTGTCCCGACTATGGCGTACGTTGCGTCAACCAGCTTTTGGTGTTTCTGATGGAATGTGTACAGGAGACGTTTGGCATCGGTGACGTGGATATCTAGCTCGCGACTCAGAAGCTTGTAAGTGCAGGCCAGCTCGCCGTCCTGCAACTGCTTTATCAAGAGCTTGTTGGCACGCTCAGCAATTTCTGTCATTGTTATACTGGATCTGTGTTCGAGGCTGTTGGTTGGCTGGTTTGACGATGACTTTGAAGACGCGACGCGTATTTTTTTTTGTAACAGAATGAAAAAAAGAGGATACAATGGCAGGTTCGAGCCGAGGACGGTTGTTTTTCCCGCTGTGGCGCAGTGGCTGAGGCACGAAATCAGTTCGGTTTGCACTTTACACTGTCGCCAATGACCCAACCACCGTCTAAGTCACAAACTTCCTTTAGAAGTGGTCTCACTAACAACAAGGGAACTTTTTTGTGTATTTGTGATCGCTGGAGTCCTATTAAAAGAGGTGGTCTGCAGAGCGAATCGGGAATTTTTTCGCGACTCATACAGATGACACAGGCTTAGGACATCTCTCTTCAACGGCAACAAAGTAAAAGCCCTGACGGGGGTAGTGTAAGTCTATATGACAAGCATGAAGTATCGCTTCTTGAATCTTGGGGATTTTAACCATCAAAATAGGACGCTGCAAAAGAAAAAAATGCCAAACCACTTCAGACCTTGGTCCCTTGCCTTCCCAAATCAAGGCCAAAACGAATCGATTCTTCAACGTGTAGTATCCCTTGATTCAAAATTTGATGAAGGTTTAGACATTTGTTTTCTTTCTAGCTTAGACAGAGACATTGTGGGTCGAGATGGAGCTCCAGAAGGGAGATTTCAGAAATGTGGGCTTTGTTGAGATCTGCATTTTTGCCATGAATTAACGTCCGTCTTAAGTACTAGAAAAAGGCTCAGATTTTTCAATCATTCGTAGCAAAATGCTATCATTACCATAAGCAGAAAGTACGTTTGTTATGTGCTGTAAACTGACCCACTCTGCCAAAGTTTGTTCCTGTACCCTCTACATTGTTTCAAATTAGCCAATTTCTCTTTAAAAACCTCTCATATTTGACCTTTTGTGTGCAAAACAGTGCTTTCCCCTTTTTCCAAGACTCGATCCAACTCTAGAGAGCTCCACTATTTGAAGCTTTCCAAGATCGAGTGGAAGCTAGACTTCAGATCGCTCTCTCTCTCTCGCTCTCTCGCTACATCCCATCCCAATAACAGGCTGTCAAACAAAATTTAGCAAAAGCTGCAAAGAAAACGAAGAGTAACAAAATTACGGTTTGAGCACAAATATGAAACCAGTATTTTGGGTCATTCTTTCTTTCACGTAATTAGTTTGGCAAGGTTCTCTGGCTTCAATGGACGTGTGTCAGGCTCCTGTGTGGTCACCGGCGCGTCCAAAAATCTCTTGAATAACCGCTTTCTGAGCACTGAAAGAGGCTCTGTCTCACCCTTCACTTCGTCATACGCCATCTGGACAACCTCCTCCGGGAAAAACTTGAGGTAGTACTTCTTGTCTGCGGAAACGTCCTCAACGAGCTCGCGATGCGCCGTGATCATGGCAGTCGCCTTGAACATACTCTCCAGCGCGACTGGGAGTTGCTTCAACGCAACGCCGGTGTTGTATCCATCTAAGGCTAATAAAAGGTCAGTGGAAGGGTTCCCGAGACCGTAGCGGACTGGTTTCACGTTGTAGTCTTGTGGGAACCCGAAATCAGAAATGATGTCGAGGTTGACGAGCACTAGTTCCCCGCTGACGGTGTGGGTATCCTCAGGGACAGGGTGGCCTGAAACCAAAGCTACTGAAGAAGCCAGTAAAGTCGCAAGAGTCGTAGAGGTGAACCTCATTTTTTGATTTGTTTGGGCTGTCAGTTTGACCTTTCAAAAATGCAGTCAAACGCTTTTTTCGGCGTTGAAGGCCGGTGGTGAGATCTGAGCCGGGTAATACCAATGCCTGACAGCTTTATTTATCCGGGGGTTTTTCCGTCAGATCTGTCACTCAAGCAACCGGACATGTCAGTTTTTAACGAATAGTCCCCCCCCTCCCCAAAAAAAAAGGAGAAGTCGACAGGAGTCTCTTAATGGCTAGGTCTACTTCCCAGATTGGCGTTTTTTTCTTCCTGGTTTGGGCCTTATTTTGAATGTTCTCAAACACTTGGTGGGTTAACCCTTGTCATTTTTGGTAAACACACCAGCAGCATTAAATTTGTATTTGCAAATACTATTTCTGGGCAAATTATACCTTTGACACTTAATGACAATCTCTAACATACGTTTGTCTGTGATATAAAGCAAAAAAAAAAAAAAAAAAAACCCTCTGAATATGGCCTTCAAGTCGGGTTGTACCCATCTTTTTTTTCTAATGGGTTCTACACACTTCCAAGTTTGAGAAGCTTTCATTACAAGTAGTTCAGAGAGATTGAGACTTTAGATACCTCATTTGATAACTTGTTCATTTTATATCTTCTGTCTGAGTTTTCAAAATGTGGATTGCGGTGTTGCAGAGGTTCGGCCGTCGAAGCTCACTGCAGCCAATATATGTGGTTGGTGTCCGGATGTCTTCCCTCACCTTTATCTTTTCCGGATTCGCCACACACACAACGCATACATGTATCTTTTGTTCAATCTTGGTTGTGGACAACAATGCGCCATGACTGCGCCCAGTGACTTGCCAGAGCACCTCGATGTCCTCCACGCGATCTACCCGGAGTTGGAATTCAGCCACCACGAAAACCTCGGTCACCGGGTGCGTATCGCAAAGGAGCTGACTTTACCCACAGAGACGCTGCAGTTTGAACTTACCGATAAGGCAGGGAAGGTGGTTGAGGCTTTTGAAGCGAAACACGTCGAAGGGTTTGTCTTTGAGTGCAATGTTCCGATGCAACCGGACGGTGTTTCATTGAGCTCTTCCTGGATTGAACAAAAGGTGCTTGATGAGATTCTGGTAGAGGTACGAGCCTTGGTACTGCAACAGGAAGACGACCTTGCGTTCTTTGGCGTGTTTGACTACGTGCTCAACGAAGCCGAGTACAAGTTCAGCTCAGCGCTGTTTCCTGACAAAATCAGCACGACCTTGGCAGGTCAATTTTCCCAGTTTAAGGAGATGGCAGCGAGGGCACGCGCCCGCCACTTCCTTGTTAATTGGTTCACTTGCTCCATCTGTTTAGAGTCCCGGGACGGCAAAGACGATGGGATCCTTCTGGACTGCGAGCACAGTTTCTGCAAAGCGTGCCTCAAGGAATGCTTTGTCCAGGCCATTGCCAGCGATGTCCTCAAGCTGCAATGTCCCAATTGTCCCCTTGTGCCCTTGCACGACATTGGCGACAAGACACCCGATGAGCTTAAGAAACTGCTGTTTACAGACAAAGTCGGCGCTGGTGTCTTGCGTGAGGTTGGAATCGAGGACGAGCAGATTGGCAAGTTTGTCAAACTGCTCGAACTGGCCCGTTTCGACAAGTTCCGGTCCGTCTACCCCTTCTCATGTTCCCAGTGCCCGCGGTGCAAGCACTGGATCTTCAGAGACAATGTGGACGACAAGCTGATGCACTGCCGATATTGCAAGTTTGCCTACTGCTTTGATTGCAACCACTCCTGGCACGGGAAGAACAACGGCTGTGGGATGAAATTGAACACTATCCCTGCGGCCGTTGTCGAGCGTGTGGCCAACGGCGACGTATCGGAGCTGGCCCTCCGAAAGTTTCAAAGCGTTTATGGTCGTCACAATTTGCATTTGGCCGTGGATGCGTTCCTCGCAGATCGCCTCTTTTACGCAGCGGTCGCCGACGACAACGAGATGGTGTCTTGTCCCAAATGCGGTACGGTGGTCACCAAATCCGATGGTTGCAACAAGATGAAGTGTTTTGTCTGCTTGGAGCCCTTCTGTTATCTGTGTGCTGAGAGTCTGAAGCAGTCGAACCCGTATGACCATTATAATGACATCAGATCAGAGTGTTATGGACGCTTGTTTGAAGGAATGGCTGGTGTGGAGGATGATGACAATTGAAAAGACACTCTACGACAATCGCCCAATTAATTAAAATCATGCATTGGACGGTTTATTATACTCTCTCCCAGAGATAGACGTAGCCATTCTTCTCAACCTCGCCCCAGCTGTTGTCGTCACCCGTCACATCAACAACCTTCTCGTCGTTGAACAACACCCATTTCGCACCAACCTTGACAAAAGCGACGTAATGGCCCGAGGTGACCTGTGTGCCCTTGTGGCAAATCACCGCCTTGAGTACATATTTAGAGCTTCCTGAACCCTCAGCCTGCAACTTCTGGATCTTGGCCGCCGTTGAGTCCACTGTCCTGGCCTGTTCCTGCTTAGGCAACTCGCCATCATCACCAGGGTTCTCAAACAACCAACCAACAGCCATCTCAGCGTTACCCGCGTTCAAGACAAGTGCCTTTGTGGCCAGTTTCTTGCTGAATCCCATGTCTTCCAACGCTGCAACTTGCGCCGCATCAACTCTTGGACCCTCGATGGTTTGACTCTTCTTGAGCACAATAGGTTCGTCCAAGGAATCGTCCTCCATGCGAGCAAACAGCCACTCCATAGCAACTTCAGGTGAGGCATTGTCGGTCTCAAACAAGGCGCGCTTTGCCCTGATCTCAGGGAATCCCATCGCAATCAGTTGTTGCAATGAGGCCTCATTTGGAACAAACTCCTCCCCTTCATCATTTTCATGAATCTCTGTCTCTGTTGCGAGCAGCACGGAAGGAGGCTGCAATTCACGGATGTCAAAAGAGTCTGGGATCGTTAATGGGACATCCACTTTGATTGGATTCCAGTTCTCAAGGTAGATGCGCTGCGCTGCGGTGAGCAAGTATTGGGGGAACGTCTTGAAGTAATTGGACTTGAGGGCGGACTTGCCACCCAGTTCGATGGACTCAGGAGTCAGGTGAGTTTTCAATGCGTCAATGAAGGACTGGCGTTTGTAAATCTTCTTTCCCTCGCTGTCTGTCTCTTGGATCTCAACCTGAATAGGCAATGACAGGGACTCCTCCAATTGCTCTTTTAGCTTAGCGTTTCCCTCGCTAGAGAGTTTCTCAACGTTAACGAACTTGAAAACGTCATTGAGGTCAGTGTCCACCTCGTCGAGTTTCCCCAAAAGGTACGCGAGAAACTCCATTGCGTCCTGCTGTCTCGTTGATCTGAACTCCACGTGGTCCTCGCTGATCTTGTACTTGAGTGTTTCCGGGGAGATACCTTTCTGGAATCCATCCTCGTCGCCTGGTTTGGAAAATGAACCAGAAACAAGCCCATTGGCGAGCTTTTGCATCTCAAAGCCAAGATCCTCGTTGTCAGATTCGTGGGTCAGTGGTTTGTAGAATTTTCCACGATACTCTGGGACGGAGAAAAGCAACTGAGCAGCGCTGTTGAGGTAGCAACTGTTGCCGAGGTTTCTGATACCGGTCATCCCTGGGCCAAAGAGCTTTTGCAAGTCCCCACCTTGCGCGTCTTTCAAGTTGAACTCCCATTCGAGGTTCTGGTCAATCTGCATCTCCATGAGCCCCTTCTCTTTGGCCTCGAGGCTGTCCAGATCGATACCGAACTGGCCCACGACAGTGTCGATGCCCACAGGGAAGGACACCTCCTCGTCGCAACTGTAGCAATAAACGTCCTGGTTCTCCCTGGTCAGCGAGCCGAGTTTGATCGCGACCGCATGGCCCGTCTCTTGAGAATGGGCCAGCGCATGAGTGTTCCCTGGGACGCCACCGAACTGGGAACGGCCGCAACCGACAGCTCCACAGATGAGACAGAGCCACAAGTTCTGGTCGAGGTCGCAACTGGAGCATTGCAAAGTTTGAAGATTGATCGGCGGGTGAGGAGCTGGTTCAAAAGAGATGGTGTGTGGGCAAGGTTGCACTTCAAGGGACCAGGACTTGATCTCCTGTGCTTTGGCAACCGAGGTCGAAGAGATCACTCTCTGGACAATGCCCTGGGTCTCGCTGTCAGCGTCGACAGGGCTGCCCTCGAGGTCAACGAGCGAGTACGCGGTATCAAACAGCTCGTCGTCGCGTTTGTAGTTGATCTCCAGCTTGGCCATCTTGCGCTGTCTCTCCGCGGGCTTCTTTGTCTTCGTCACCTGGACGTAGTGGCTGTCATGAGGGAACTGTTGGCTGTGGGTGGCGATGTGCTCCTTGCAATAGGCCCTGTTTGTAGCTGTGGAGATGTACAGCGTGTCAAATTGCGTTCTGTAGCAGAAATGGCATTGGTCTTTGGCGAATGGTCCGTTACTGGCCTGCAGAAGAGCCATTTTGTCAGGGCAAACACGCTTGTTATTGAGGATAGAAGGTTTTCTTACACAAAAGAACACAAAGAAGAAAGAAAGAAAAAAAAATAACAAAGCCTGTGTTTGTTAACTTCATCAGAACAACCTTTTAAAAAAGATGCTTCCGGGCCAATTCGACGTCAAAGAAAAGCTCGTCGTGGTCACAGGCGGCTCGCAAGGTCTTGGAGCCGAGCTGGCCAGGCGGTGCTTCTCGCGGGGTGCCAGCGTCATTGTCATGGCCAGGACAGAGGCCAAACTGCGGGAAACAGTCGCCAACGTTGAGAAGCACCGCATCAACGCGTCACAAAGCGCCCGTTACCTTGCAGTGGACTTGTCGCGATACTCAGATGTTGAGAAGGCGCTTGAAGGCGTCTCGCCTGACGTTGTCTTCTTTTGCGCCGGCTCAGCGATACCGAAGCTCTTCACTGACCTGACGGGCACAGAGCTCGCCCAAGGCATCGACATGAACTTGCGAACCAGCGTCAATGTCGCGCACGTTGCAATGAAGGCCATGTCCACAGACAAGAAGGAGTACCCACGCCACCTCGTTTTCTGCTCCAGTGTGCTCGCCGTGTTCCCCTTCATCGGATACGGCCAGTACGCGCCTTCGAAGGCCGGTGTCAGGGCCCTCGCAGACATCCTCAGGCACGAGGGCCACCCTCACAACATCAAAGTGCACACCATCTTTGCTGGCAACTTTGAAAGTGAAGGGTTCGACAAAGAGGAGCAGACCAAGCCGCAAATCACCAGGGAGATTGAAGGCCCTTCGGCGCCCATCACCGTCGAGAAATGCGCAGGAATCGTGCTATGGTTCCTGGACCACGGCTTTGAGTCCATCTTCACCGATGTCGTCGGCTGGCTGCTCTACAGTGGCATGCTGGGCTTCAGCCCGCGATTCCTAGGGCTCCTCCAGGTGTTGATTTCGCTCCTCCTGTCGATCATCACCCCTTTCTACATGTTTTTTGTCCGCAGGGACATCAAGAACTTTTATAACAAGAAGAAATGATTAGTGGCTAGGTTTTTATGGGAAGCGTTGTAAGCTACCAAACTGAGCATGGTAAAATAGGAATCATCATGTCCCAAGAACTGTTTTTTGTTTGTTTTTATTTTTATCGCGACCTTTTCGGCATTTCCTGGGTACCGTTAAAGGTGTCAAAAAAAAATAGATCATTTCAGGCAATCCAGTCAATTTAGTGCCCTCCCCCCCC
>JAJMKO010000119.1:0-12162 GCA_030569275.1 [Candida] sanyiensis | reverse complement strand
TCGTCAAGACCCCTTTGAACGTGAACAGTCTTTTCAACAAGACCCAATTCATCAGCCATAAGCTGTTCAAGAGGGGCGAGGCCATCCATGACTGGAGTTGCGACACCACTGGTGCCAACCTCGAAGGCGTCAAGTTCCTCGTCAAATATGTCGAGAAGGTCACCACTAAGGCCGATCTCGAAAGTTTGCAGGATGAATGCTGTGCAATGGCATCGCTGGCGTTGAACTACTTTGTCGTTATCGGAGAATACTGCAGGGTCCAATTGAATCTTGTTCTGGAGGATGAAGTACCTTCCATTGCCTCACATTACCTCAAAGGCCTCTATATCATGAGCCAAGTGCCCGAAGGAGTGAAAGGCCAAACCGTTGTTGTCTCAAGGGGCGAAACTCCAGCGACCAAGACGAGTCCGGGGTATCCCGCAGAGTACGACCTCATCTGCAACATGAACAACCTCTCTCTCAAGTTCTACGACAGCAAGCATCTGACGCAAAGCATCCGTCTCACCTGTGTCCGGAACTTGTCTTTGGTTTTCCACTCCTTGAAGCAATTGGAATGCCTTGGTGGCCTCAACGCCCTGCACACGGTGCAGAACCTGGAGCTCGTATTCCTTGGATCTAAGGAGGACCTCGAGATCAAATCGTGGACTAACAATTCATTGCAACGTCTCTCCATTGACCCAGGCCCAGGGAACAACCTCGTGCTGTCCAACGTCCAATGTGTCGATCTGCAAAGTATCTTTGTCAAAGGCGATTCCTTGGATCACATCACTCTTGAAGACTGTGATTTCTACTCCTTGAACACGGTCCGTTGTAATCCAGAGAGTGAGTTGAGCTTTGGAGATATTGACTTACGCAATTGTCGCGTCAAGGGCTCCTTCAAGTTTGAAGTCTTGGATTTGCCTTATAGCACGGATCACATGAATAAACCTGAAACTGAGAGAACAGCGTGGGGTCTGGTCTACAAACCTTGACTGTTCTGATGATGAAAATTGACAATATATTTCGATTGTATTTAGCCTGGGAAGATAGTAGCCTCCGAGGACTGTGGCTCCGTGAGGCACAGGCACGACCATCACATAAGCTCTCTATCATGACCGTACTAACCGCTTCTTCTACAACTTCAACAAATCCGCGATAGTTTAGTGGCTAGAATTACCGCTTGTCGATTTCAAATCAGCAATACGCGGTAGACCGGGGTTCAATTCCCCGTCGCGGAGCCATTCTTTTTTTTCCTCTCTCCCTTTCAAAACATCTTTACCCTAAAGAACCATAGGTATTACCCAAGAACCTTTGACGTATTTACAGACTGATCATTGCCTAGAACAGCAACGGGTTGCTGCGACCAAATGCCAATAATTCTTTTCTTTTCGGCATCAATTACTAATCTGACAAATCGGCCCCCTCGGCCACCGCGCTATATAAATGTGCCACAGTCTGCTCGCGCAAAGTTGATAAGAAACTGCATTGTCAATCCCCTCAAGAGTCTGTCTCCAGCGGTCAATTCCTTTGTTAGAAGAGAGCCACGATGTCCACATCCACCATTCCAACGACGCAGAAAGTTATCCAGATCCACGAGACGAACCCGGACAAGAACGATTACTCTGTGCTAACATACGGGGACGCGCCAGTGCCGGCCATTGCCAGCGACGAGGTGCTGATCAAGAACAAGTACGCCGGGGTCAACTTCATCGAACAATACTTCAGAATTGGTCTCTACCCAACTGCGAAGCCCGCAATTCTGGGAAGAGAGGCCGTTGGTGAGATTGTGCAGAAAGGTGCCGATGCCCAGGGTGACTTCCAAGTTGGGGACCTTGTCGTTTACGCCTCCTCTGCCACATTTGCCCAATATACCAAGTTCAAGACCCCGCTCAAGATCTTTAAGATCTCCAAGGATGACAGCGAGGAGACCCAACAGCTGTACGCTGGCCTGTTGGTCCAGGGCCTGACAGCCTTGACTTTTATCACCGAGTCCTATAACGTCCAGAAAGGTGACTATATCCTTGTGCACGCTGCTGCTGGTGGTGTGGGCCAGGTCCTCGTTCAATTGCTCAAGCTGAGAGGCGCAAAGGTTGTTGCCACTGCCTCGACTGAGGCAAAGTTGGAGATTGCCAGATCATTGGGTGCTGACCTGGCCATCAATTCCAGCGACGAGAATCTTGTCCACAAGATCATCGAGTTCAGTGAAGGCAAAGGTGTCGCTGCATCCTTTGACGGTGTTGGAAAGGACACATTCCCAATCTCTTTGGACTCCCTGGCCAGAAAGGGAACCCTGGTTTCTTTTGGCAATGCCTCTGGTCCAGTGCCACCGTTGCAAATCGCGACATTAACGGCAAAGAACCTCAAGGTCCTGAGACCGACTGTCTTCAACTACCTTGTCACCGAGGAGGAATGGACCAAATACTCAACTGAATTGAGAGAGCTTGTTGAAACTGGCAAGCTGAAGCTCGACATCAGCAAGATTTACGATCTCAAGGACTACGCTCAAGCTGCTAAGGACTTGGAAAGCAGAGTTTCCACTGGTAAGCTGGTCTTGCGTATCCCACAATAGGAAAGGTCATAATCCGATTTCATGCTCATTTCATTTCACTTGCAATTGTAGAACTTTAGAGAACTGCATACATTTTTCTCTGCTGCAAACCTCTATTTCCCGACTGGCATATGAAAGAGAGAGAAAGAAAAACAGAACAGAAGGGTTTTTGAAAAGCTTCAAAAAAACGCACAACAAAAACAATAACATTGCATCCAACTCTCTAATGGACGTTCTGTTTGTCGAGACGCTCTCCGCAGACGCAGAGGTCCGGAAACATGCTGAGGACCAGCTTTCTGCCGGCTTCAAAGTCGATCCGACGGCCGCCACAGCGCAACTGCTCCAACTCTGCGCCCAGCACGAGGGTCCTCGCCAAGGTGCCCTCCTGTACTTCAAAAGAGCGATCCCGCAGTTCTGGTCAGCGGCGTTCTCCTCGTTCACAGGCCCTGCGGTCTCGCAGCCGGTCAAGCGGCAAGCCAGAGACCTGTTGCTCCAATTGGTTGTTGGTGACGATACCAAGGTCAGCAATGCTGCCATCTACTGTGTCGCACAGATCGCTGCGGTGGACTTCCCCGATGAGTGGCCCTCGTTGCTAGACTCCGTGTTTGCCATCTTGGACACTGAAAAGACCATTGAGGGACTAGCTCTGTTGCAAGAGCTGTTTGATGACATCTTCAGCGAGGAGATCTTCTTTGGCGGTGCCGGCCCTGTCGTTATGGAGAAATGCGTGCACCTTCTGTCTGGCCAGGCAAGCGAACAAGTCAAGTTACACGCCATCAAGTTGTACCAATCGTGCTTCTTCATCCTTCAGACAATCCCCATCGCTGACGACACCACTCTGTTGAGTACGCTGCGGGACCATTTCCAACAGACAGGTCCCCTGATCATCGACCTAATAGGCAGTGTCCAAAGTGTTAAGTTGAAGGCGGCTTTAATCGCAGCATCCAGCAAGATGCTCAGTGAGTTCCCTGCCGAGGTCAGACCAGATGGGTTTGTTTCGCAATTGCACAAGCAGGTTATTCAACACCTGACTGAGAGCACCACCAAGTTTGTATCCGAACCAGATTACAAAGATCTCGTTGTGGAACAACTCCAACTCCTCCTCACTATCTCCTATGAATATCAAGATCAAGCCTCCATCCCTGCACTGCTTCCAAGTCTGTTGCAAGCGGCACAAATCCCCAAAGAAAAAGAAGAAGAGTACCTCTCTGACTTCAATGAATATGTCACTGATGAGGAGGACACTTCAACGGACTATACCCCACGCTCGGCCATTTTCGAGTATTTGACCGACTGTGAAGCTGTCGACTTCAACGGCATCTTCCCGTGGATCTGGGACGGTTTCCAATCCCTGGCAAAGAGCAACTCTTCTGATGACTGGAGACAAAAAGAGGCTCTCCTCTACTTGTTCAAATCTGCTGCGGATAGATCCTCTTTTGAGGAGCCAAATATTTCGAAAGATGAGGCACTCTCTCTGCTGACTTCTCTCATTGAAACGATCCAGGCTGGAGTCTCCGTTTCGGCAGAGGAGCCATACATCCTCTTCATTGCCAGATTGATCTCTGTTGTTCCACAGTTTATCAACCTCTTTGCTGACCACGTTGGTAAGGACATTGGTCAACAAGCGCTTGTATCGATACTTGTGGCTGTCTCCAGGTCTCAGAGTGAGATTTTGCGAGTCTCTTTCCTCCACTCTCTCAACGCATTCGAGGATCTTCTCGAGTTCAGCGAGTTACCATCGGATCTGCATCGTGGCGTCACAGAGGTAATCCGCTCCCTTGTTCAAGATGCTGTTGATGACACTCCACCATTGCTGATGAACTCCTTGACACTCATCCAGGCCGTTTCCAGTCAAGGAATTCCAATCCGTGACCTTGAGACTTTGCAATTGATGCTATCCATTGCCGGCATTGACTCGGGTAATATTCAACTGCAAATTGAATTGGAATCTGCTCTTGAAGTGTTCCTGGATGGTTTGCCAGCCAATGCCATCTCTCAGTACTTGTCCGTTGTGCTTCAAAGCGCCCTGGCCTCAATCGATGCAAGTAAAGGTGAGTTCAGCGACTCTGTCAGCTTGTCTCTCACTGTTGTTTCCACATTCTTGAAAGAAGCGAGTGGTAACGCCCAAGAGCATGGTGCACTGCTACCTCAGGCGCAGTTTTCACCACTTTTCCGCACCATCTCCCAGCTGTTGTTGATTAGCACCGATGAGGCCTTGATCCAATCAGGAACAGACTGTCTCGGCTACTTGGTTTCCATTGCACCACAGTGGTCGGACATCAATGCCCTGTTTGAAGTGTTGGCCAGACTGTTGGGTCCTGAACTGTCAGACTCCTCAGCCCTGAACCTCGGAAATCTTATTGTCACTGTGCTGGAGAAACTTGGCGGTGAATCGTCTTCTGTGTTATCCTCAGACGCTTTGGGTCAAGTTCTCTCCGCCACTTCGCTCAAACTGTTGAGCTCAAAGAATGTCGGCACTTTGAGCAACTTGTTGCGTGTCTTGGTCTTTGTCACCTCCCTATCTGTTGAGCAGACACTTCAGTTCTTGATACAACAGGGTAATATTAGAGATGTTCTTAACTGCTGGTTCAAGAACTTTGATCTTGTCACTGGCGCTGAGGAGATCAAGAAGAGTGCGACCCAATTGATGAACATTTACAGCTACATCACTGTCACTGACTCAGAGATGGCACGTTATATCAGAGAGTTGCAAATCGATGGCGATGAGCAAATCAGCAACTTCCCCAAAGGTGTTATCATCACCAGATCCATGAGACGTGAGATGAAGTACGCCCAGATCCCTGTCCCATTCAAAATTATAAAGGTTCTTGTTGCTGAGCTGCACACTCAGCTTGTTGGACAGTCTGCCCAACCAGATGTCATCAACATTCCAGCTCATGCCCATAACGAAGGATGCGGTGATTCTTGTGGGCATGAGGACGATGATGGGGATTGGGAAGACGTTGAAGAAGATTTGCACGATGATTTTGACAAGATCCAGAGCTATATCAATGTCGACCAGACGAATGATGCGCCCGAAGTTGTGTCGGCACTCATCGAATTCTTCAAAAGAGCTGCCAGCGAGAATATTGCATTCAGGGGATACTATGAGCAACTCAATGATGACGAGAAGAAGTTGCTTACTGAAAACATTGTTTAATAGATACAGCATCTTCAAATTTCATAACTAGTTTCATTTCGTAACACATCAGTGTCTTCTTCTGGACAAGGCAAACGATATCGCAGCAGCACCGGCAGCAATGACACCTGAAGCCAATGCAAATCCAATGAGTCCATCTGTTGCAACTTTATCCCTGATTATATCCTGCAATTGCGCAAACTGGCGATTGTCCGGTTCATGCGCCACCAGCGAGTCAATGTAGCGTCTGGCATTGGCGTAGTCGCCAATCTTGAAGCAGCCGAGCGAAAGGTAGTACAGACACTCTCTGCGTCTCTGTGGGGACGACTTGTAGAGGTCTGTTAGTGTCTTGATGCCCAGTTTCTGGTCCTCCTTGTTGTCAGACTTGATCAGTGCCCACGAATAGTTGAACTGCGACTGGATCGAAGGGAGATCGCCCTCGGAGACGACCTGGTCGTGGAGAACTTGCAATTGGGCCTGTGAAAGCGGCGTGTTGAGATCTGCCAGAACTGGAAGCTCAGCCATCTTTGTGAAGTTCTGTATGCTAAGGCCTTCAACGCATGAGACGCAAAACTGCTATGAAGGCAAAAATCTCTCATGACCAAAGCAAAGTGGAATCGACCTCGGTTCGAGTCTGTGGACACGTATTTCTATCCCGAAACGGCTTCCTCCTCTTGTCGCGAAAGCCGAAAACGCCAGGGAAGTCTCCATACAAAACTAACACAGGCACAGCCGGGCAGGACATTAAAACACACCCACACACACTCACACACACACTAACACAATGGCTGACGATTGGAGACGCATTGATATTGACGCACTCGACCCTGAGAACACCATTCAACCACAAGACCTGATCCCACCAACGGACCCGGTCTCTGCCGAACAAGTCCAGGCCCAAATCAGCCAGCTGAGACAATTCATATCCAGAGGCGCGTACTCTGACGCTATTCTAGAGGCCACAAGCGAGCCTCCATACGGTGCTTCTGCTCAGGACAAGGAACTCTACGCCAATGCCCTCATTGAGCTCTTCAGCGTGGTGAAACAGGCTGACATTGTCCCTCTCGTCCAGGCTCTTGACATTGAGCAACAGAATGTGCTGATCAAGTACATTTACAAAGGTTTCTCCCTTCAGAAGGGCAAGCAACAGGGAGGTGTTCTCCTTTCGTGGTACGAAAAAGTTGTGGGTGTTACTGGTCTGGGCCCAGTAGTGAGATACTTGTCTGATAGAAGAACTCTTTAAAAAAGAAGGCACAATGTACGAATGAACCAAAGTTATGGATAAATCGTTATGATGTCGTAAATAATCTTAGTGTTCATCTATAGGTATCATTCTTGGAAGTCAATTCCTTCAATTTCAATAATTCCGCCTCTGACCTTTCGTTTGCTAGGAGATTCTGATGAGGATTTAGCAGGGGACTTCTTTGGCGATGTCCCAGAAAGAGGTTTGGCAGGGGATCTCTTCAGCGTCGGCACAACAAAGTCCATGTTCATCTCCTTCAATGCATGTCTCTTGAGAGATCTCTGTTTCTTAGGGGATACGCTTTGTGGGAAGACTGGTGTCTCAATGGATTTGAAACTCTTTGGCGAAGAGATCTCATCGTCAGTGAAAATCTTTGGATTCTGTTCCTCTGTCGGTGACGCAGCGGTTCTGAACGAAATTGGCTTGACTGGCGAAGATGTAAGGAATGCATTTGATTGGGACAGGACAATTGGACTGAAAGAGGCTATGTCGCTATCGTTCTCGTCAAAGTTAAAACTCTGTGAGAAGTTCAGTTCTTCATCCACTCTGGCTCTTTTATGGCTTGAAAAGCTGTCTTCAACGTAATCTGAAGATCTTTTCTTCTCGTTTAATTCATTCTGAAGCTTTGCAATCTTTTTTGATTTCTTATCCTTCTTGTTTTCCAGCTTCTCAACTTCAGCCTCCAATTCTTCGACTCTGGTCAAAAGTTCATCCTTCTCCTTTCTCTCCTTGGTGATATCACTTATCAAAGCCCTCTCAGAGTCATCCCTTGATTTCTCTAGTTCCTCTATATCTTTCTTCAGTTGAGTAATCTGACTGACCAGTTCGTCGTTGTGGATCAAAACTAGGGAGCTCTGGTCATTCATTTGTGATAACTCAAGGTTTCTCACCTCCAAGGCTCCAATCTTGGATTCCAGCTGAAGGATCGCCTCATTCTTTTTATTCTCATAGTCTTCCGAAAGTATCTTCAACTTCAGGTCACTTTCTCTGAGTTGTGACTCTTTCAGATCATTAAGAGCCTGGGTATGAATGGCATCTAGCTCTTGGATCCTCTTCTCGTACTCGTCAGAGAGCTCCAGTCTTAGCTGCATCTCAAATTCCATCAGGCTTTCTTCCTGTCGTGCTTTCTCCTTCTTGAGTCTCATAGCAATGTCTTTGTTTGCCTGCTTCAGGTATTCAACCTCCTCCAATAGCTTGCGAATCTGGACCGAATCACGGCTGACCTCCATGGATGTGCGCTCCGAAGAAGGGATCTTAGAAACAGGCTGAATATATCTCAAAGTGTGCAAGATATTAGCCAAGTCAGAGTAAGGATCTAATGCTAGAATGATCTTGAGCTTCTTATGGACATTGTCGTTTCTGAATAGATCTGTCAAGAGCAATCTGGTGAGCTTTGAAGTCCTCAACACTGAGCTATCAAAGTTTGGTTTTTGCATCATTGTGAGGCATCTTCCCAACTCTGTCAAACTCTGATTGGTATAGTTGCCCTCTTTGAAACTCTTTCCCTCGGTTCTGGCTGTCTTTGTTCTTTCTGATCCAGCCAAGTCGGCAATGGTGATTCTGGATGTTTGAATGGTGCGTCCCGTAACCTTGTGTAAGTTTAGATGGATGAATAAATGCGATCTAGAGCTCTTTCCATTTATTTGTGTTGGGCTGACAGCTCGCCGTCTTACCGACTTATGGAGCACCAGTTTCGCATCGCCAACTTGCGACACATAGATCTGTCTGATTTTTGCAGGCTTGATCTTGCCGTATTTGGAGTCCGTGATGATGTCTAGTGATTGGCTCTGGGTCTTTAGAGGATCAAGGGTCAAATCTCTAATCCTGTCATTGTGTATCTCAAACACTGAAAGAGACACACCAAACGTTCCCTCGTTGGTAATTTTTGGGGCTGCTCTTGATGAGACAACAAAGGAGTCTCCAAAATGGGCCTTGAGCTGTTTGGCATCGGCAAAGTCATCCCCAATCTTATCGTAGATCTCATGAAGCGCGTAGACAGATATTCCTGGGTTCTCCAAGTTTCCCAAGAGGGTGTAGCTCTTTCCTGAATTGGATGGACCCAAGGTAAACAAGACGCCATCCTGGTGCTCAAAGAGGTTCAACGTGATGTCTTTGAGCGTCTCATTGTAAATGTCCTCCTGTGTTTTATCTGAGCCGAATACCTGGGCAAACTTGTTGGCAGCATTGGTCTCTTTGAACTTGACTGACGTTGCTGTTTGGGATTCAATGAGGAATTCCCGGCTGGTATCCTCAGAACCAAGAGGCTTCAATCTGAGGTAATGTGGAACAGTATTGGCCATTTTGTGCTTGAAGTTAAAGGGGCTCAATATATGGCCGTTAATCTGATGAGTCTGGAAAGGTTTGTTTGGGGATGTTGCGTTCTTTGCTTAGCTCCTCTCCCTTTGTTTTGCTTTTTGTGGATCTTTTTCTTTTGTTTTTGTTTTCATTTTTCCCGATTCGGAGCGTGTCAACAGAATTCTGAAACAAGGCAGGAGAGAGAGAGAGAGAGAGAGAGCCTTCTCAATACTACGAAAAGTTAAAAAAAAAGATTAGGATTCATTAAGGAAGATTTCTATACTAAAAACAAAAAAAAAACATAAAAAAACAAAGAGACACCAGGCCGATTAAAGAAGCAACAAATATTAACAAAAATACCAAGAACCCACCATTTGCAAAAAAAAAAAGGCTCAGTCCCATCTCGACTTGACTTGGTTGAAGGAAGTAGGCTTTGGAACTACACCGTCGATAACAGACTCGAACTCTTGGTAAGAATGCTCGACATATTCAACGATATTCTTCTGCAAGAACTCGATGGTCTTCAACTGGTCAAAGTTCTCACCCTTGGCAATGGAGTCATCGACTTGGTTTCTCAAGACCTCGATTCTTTGGCTGAGGACATCCAATCTGTAGTTGACGTAGTCCTTGTAGAACTCGTTGTAGCGGGAGCTTGCCAACATGCTTGGTCTAGTCGTGGTGATGAAGCAGTTCTCCTTCATTGGGTCCTTGGCCCTGTACGAACCAACGCATGCAATTCTCTCGCTGAAGTTACCGCAAGGCTGAGTGGCAATGTGCTTGACAACACGGCCTTGGAGGACAGCAGCGTAACCGCGCTTTGGACCGGCAACCTTGGCCACCTTGCCGTTGCCCATTTGCAAGGCAGTCTCACCACCAACCATGTGGGTCGTATCACTCATCATCAGGACACACACCATCTGTGGCGAGTCATAGTGCCAAGAGACCGGGCCCTTGACGTCCTTGGCATCCATCTCCTCGACATTGGTTGGCTTGCCATCGAGCTCGAATGGTAGACTCTCCTTGCCCTTGTTCTCCGGCTTCAAAGTGATGTTGGTGTGGGCAACCTCGTAGTCCATCATATGCATCAGCTCGACGCCGGCAATCTTAGAAATGAGGGCAGTGGTCTCTGGAGCAGTCCAGGCTGCGTACGTGAAAGGCATGTGGCTCTTGGCAGCGCCACGAACGTAGACACTGATGTCGCCGGTGGAGGTCGCATTGTCAGCGAAACGGGCACCGTGCTTGATGGTTTCCTTCTGCAGCAACTCCCATCTCATAACGGCAATGGCCTCATCGGTGAAGAGGGGGAAGGCAGTAGAGACTCCAATGTCACTGATAGGCGCCTGGTGGGTCTCAGTGATCTGCAAGTCGCTCAAAGTGAGTCTCTGGGTCTTCTCAAAGTCGCCCTCTTGGAAGGCAATGTGCTTCTTTGGATCAAAAACAATGGATTCCGGGTTGGTAATGCCAAGCTCGTTCAAGTACTCGTCGGCGAGTGGGACGAATGCCTCATCGATGAGCGCGTCAGGGACGGTCTTGGAAACACTGTTGTTGATAATGTCCCCAGTGATGGATGGGATGACGGAGAGGTAGTCCGGGACTGGGACCGCGGCTGGCTGGGAAACAACGGCAGTTGGCATTGGAAATATTAACAAAAAATCTGTTGATTTGTGGCTGGTTCCCAAGGCTTGTGAGGTCTGAAAAGCGTCGAATATCATGTCCCTTTTATATTCTGGGAGAGCCTATCGTTATCGATGCCCAACCCCCCCCCGCCCCGCCCGAAACCCTGCGAACTCAAGCAACGGGTGGATGCACTCGAATTGGAATCATCTCGCATGCATCCCCATGGGTTAGCCCACGGCGAAAAGATATTCCCTCCATGGACGCAAACTGGGAATTCTAGACTGGGCCGTTTTGATAAGACTTGCAGGTCAGGTCCCAACGCAAGATTTTCTTTTCCCGATCGGGTCAAGTGACACATTTGTTTGAAGAAAAAAAAAGGAAGTGTTTCCCGAATATGCAAGCAGATTTCCCCCGAATCGCAGCAGATTTCCCCGAATCGCAGCAGATTTCCCCCCCTTAAATTGGGTGTCAAGGGGGGGGGGGTTAGTTTAGGCGGTGGCCTGATATTTTTTCAGCCAAAGAACTTGGGACAAAACGACTTTATCTGGCTACCGAATGGCACCTGCCCAAACTCACAGTTAACATTGACAATCCGTCCTTTCTGAAGTGTTACTTGTTCACCAGGGCAAAGACCTCAAGAAAAAAAAAAAAAAAAAAAAAAAAACAACACAACGGATGTGTATTGATGCATGCACGAGTGCCGTTTCTTAGTCGACCGGTACTAAAATAGCTTCTCATCAACCCCACATTTAATTCAGTAGCGGCAGCCGAACATTACCCCACTCCCGACCCGATACAGGATTTTGAAGAAAATCTATTCGTTGTTTAGCAGAGGTATTAGACCGATCATTAAAGAGTGTGCGACAGAGGAGTCTCTGTCCTGTTCCTCACCAAATATTCTAAAAAGGCAAAGGCTTGAATACAACTCACAAATCAAATCCTAGAAGGACAATCTGATGGTAATTCGTACATCGACTATCCGATTGCCTATACCTTGCAGTACACAGTATTTGCTGGGTGTGTACCCCTCCAGCTCGTCGACCCCCCGGCGCGACCTAATGTGCCGACGTATAGCCGGCGGTATAGAAACCCCAATATGGCGATCTCAATCGAATTTCAATTTCAAAATCTGAGCTCCTAATTTAAAGGAAACGTAGATGAATATAATCATGTATAAAAAATACATAATTTATAGGCGTTGTTGTTCACAATTCTTTACAGCTTACAAGTGGATTGAAGATGCAGACCATTCGTCCTTCTCGGGACAAGTTTTTAACAGAAGTCCTGAACTTCCCCCATTGCAACTTTCGTGGGAGGGGGTGAGCTGGGGGTGCGGGGGGG
>JAJMKO010000118.1:0-25593 GCA_030569275.1 [Candida] sanyiensis | reverse complement strand
TACACGTGTAAATATGTATCATCTATCGTTCTTTGTTTTCTTTTTATGTGTGTGTGGGGGGCTGCTTACACCTGCTCCGTTCGGTCGTGCATCTCAATGCCGTTGTTGGCCTCGTTGTCCGCCATGCCTTCAAAGAAAGTGTCTCTCAATTCCTGCCATCTGCTCGTATAAGTGCCCAAACTGACCAAGATGACACAACTGAGCAGTTGGACAATCCACCAAACCACATTCTTTGGAATCTCCTTCGTGTAAATCCACGTGACGGCCAGATTGATACAGTGGACAGTCACGGCAAAGTCCCACGCCAATTTCGACCTACCAACGATCAAAGTCATGAAAGCAACCCCAAATATGGCACTCAGCAGCCATACGCCGATAATGGTGACTCCGAGGGTGCTCTCAAGGTTGATCTCTCTCCAACTGAGAATCCATTCAAGTTTGAACCCCACACCAATTAAAAGCGACAAAAGGTATAACGTCACAGTCGCTGTGATGTAATAAAACACTTGCAATATCACTATTTGAAAGAAGATGGTTCTGGGGGCGTAGGCGTTGTGATGTGCTGTCGTGTCTGCCTCCTCGGCAGAGGACGACGATGCGACATGGGCAAAGGGCGCCAGCGCTGACAGGTGTGCCGCTCCTGGAAGTTCCTGGTACCGTCTTCCCAGAGCTAAAAGAGACCTCAGACTGAATCCCATTCTTAAAGCAGGGTTGATGAGAAAAAGCTATTCTCTCTTTGTCAAGTATATTAATTCCAAGGCTTTCCTCCGAGGGCTAAAGGCTATAACTTTTTCAGGTCTTAATAAGCAATGGCGAAACTTTTACATAAGCTGGGCTGTAAAAAAAAAATTTCTCCAGGCGATGAGGTATCAATTACTATAGACAATAGTATAAACAATACCATCATTCAACACAATATGGGCAAGTTCGACGACTTTGTGCCTACGATCAGCGACTCTGAGGATGATATTCCTGATCTAGACACTGACAATGAGACCGGTGTCGCCTCTCTCGAGCCGGAACTCTTGCAGGAGGAGGACAAGAAGCGCAAGTCCAAGAACAAGAAAGGTAAGAAGAAGAAGGAGGCACCAGAGGAGAAAGAAGACGTGAAGGGCGATATCAACCCTGACTTTGTGTTTGATATGAACGATGACCTCGGTGCTGTCGCCGAGGAAGGTTGGGAGTTCAAAGGCGATGAGAAGGAGGTGTCTACAAAAGTTGATGTCGATCTTGATAGCATCATCAGAAGAAAAGGTGGTCTGGGACAACTTGCTGGTACTGAAGTTTCCCGGGAGAGCGACGAGGACGACGACGACAAGGATGAGGAGGGGCCACAAGGTAGCGAGGATGACGAAGAGTTAGCCATGGACGGATTCGGTATGGGTTTCAAGAAGCCTCAGGAAGAGCAAGAAGAGGAAGAAGAAGAGCAAGGAGAGGAAGAGGAAGAAGCAGAGGAAAGAAACGAGGAAGACGAGAACGAGAAAGAAGAGTCGAGTGATGAAACAAAGGAGCCGGAAGAAGACGAGGACTCCCCGGAAGACATTGCCAAGTTCTATGCCCCTTCTGAAGAAGGTGATGATGCCAAAAAGCAAGTGCACAAGACCTTCAACTCGCTCGACTTGTCCCGTCCAGTGCTGAAAGGGCTTGCTGCCCTCGGTTACACCAAGCCTTCGCCAATTCAAGGAGCAACGATTCCAATTGCGCTGATGGGCAAGGACCTTATTGCCGGTGCCGTCACTGGTTCTGGTAAAACGGCAGCTTACATGATCCCAGTCATTGAACGTCTTCTGTTCAAACCGTCCAAGATTGCCGCAACGAGAGTCGTGGTGTTGGCACCTACAAGAGAGTTGGCGATCCAGGTCAGCGACGTTGGCAGAAAGATTGGCAAGTTTGTCAATGGTTTGAGTTTTGGTCTCGCCGTTGGTGGTTTGAACTTGAGAGCCCAAGAAAAGGAGTTGAAGCAGAGACCGGACATTGTCGTGGCGACCCCGGGTCGTTTCATTGACCACTTGAGAAACTCTCCAAGTTTCAACGTGGACCAAGTCGAGGTGCTGATTGTCGATGAGGCGGACAGAATGCTCGAGGAAGGTTTCCAAAAAGAGCTGACAGAGATCTTGGAATTGCTCCCAAGAAAGAGACAGACATTGTTGTTCTCAGCCACGATGAACTCCAAGATCAAATCGTTGATCCAGTTGGGTTTGAACAAGCCTGTCAGAGTGATGATTGACCCTCCAAAACAGGCTGCCACTGGCCTGACCCAGGAGTTTGTCAGAATCAGAAAAAGAGATCATTTGAAGACATCGATCCTGTTCAACATCCTTAAGAAGTTCACCAAGGACCAAAGAATCGTCATCTTTGTCGCCAGAAAAGAGCAGGCGCATAAGCTGAGAATCGTGCTCGGTTTGTTGGGTCTCAAAGTCTCTGAGCTGCACGGCTCGCTAACGCAGGAGCAGCGTCTGAACTCGATCAATGCATTCAAGAGTCTGACGGTGCCTATCCTCATTTGTACCGATTTGGCGTCGAGAGGTTTGGATATCCCAAAGATTGAGGTTGTCATCAACTTTGACATGCCAAAGAACTTTGAAGTTTACTTGCACAGAGTTGGTCGTACTGCCAGAGGTGGTCGCCAAGGTAAGTCCATCTCCTTTGTCGGTGAGTCCAACGCTGACAGAGCTATTGTCAAGGAATCCATTAAGAGCAGTGCTGAGAACCCAAACAATAAGGTTGACAAGACTGTTGGTCGTGAAGTTGACTGGAGCGAAGTTGAGGAGATTAACAAGATTATCGAGTCCAAGAATGAGATTGTCGAAGAGATCATTGAAGAGGAGAAGACCGAGAAGCAGATGTTGCAAGCTGAGATGGAGTTGAAGAAGACGGAGAATATGATGAAGTACAAGGACGAGATCCAGGCGAGACCAAAGAGAACGTGGTTTGAAGCAGGGAAGGAGAAGGAGAAGGAGAAGAAAAAGGTGAATAGCAAGAAGAGAAAACAACACGAGGCCAGAGAAGACAGTGGGGACAAGAGAAGCTATAAGAAGACCAAGACCGACAGAGTCCAGGATCAGGAGCGTACTTTTAAGAAGCAAAAGGCACCAAAGAAGAAGAGATATTAGATTCAATTGCATGGTTTTTTAGATTATAGCTTTAAACTGCCTCTTCGCACTTCTTTGCAGAGCCAAAGTTGAGTGTCTGGATGGTTTTTCTCACGTTGTACAATTTGGTCAATTGCAGTCTTAGATGCGTAGACAAGTTCTCGTAGTTGCCCATCAGCATGTTCAATCCGTCCAACCAAACGAGAGACTCATCCTTTTGCGCGTAGAAAGTGAACAAGGACTTGCCCTTCCTGTTAATAAAAGAGATCTTGGAGATAACGGTCTTCTCACTCATGTTGATCAGTCTTCCTTGAGATGTTGGCACAATGCCATCACGGCCAACTTGGAGGATCTCCTCGACGGCAAACGAGGCGATCGATGAGATGTCGATGGCCTTGCCCGTCTTGTCAATATCGGGCTTGTTCTCAGGGCGTGGGGGTGAAAACTCTTTGTACAACAACTGCTTGAAATCCGTGGAAAGAATAATGAAGAAGAAAGCCGCACTGTTGTTGGCCCCGGTGGAGTTATTGGATGGCAATTGAGAATAAACCCAAGATCCTTGAGCCAACAATCTGAAGCGTTGGTTCTTGACAAAGTCCATTGTCTGTGCGTTCAGCAGTTTGTTGAACTTGTGTGTCTCATCTCTGGAGGCGATATTAATGGATTCTTTGATCTTGTTCAACTGCTTCGCACGAATAACTTTATAGGAAATGCCTTCAAAGAGGGACAAGACTTTCTCTGGGTTGTTATATTGCAAATCAGCATCCAATCCAGCATCAACCTCAGAAAGGACCAATTCAATCAATGTGAGAATCTTTGGGAAGTCGGCTTCTATGGCTTTGGACTCGATCCAGAATTCGAGAAATTTGGAAATGAGGTTGTATTGGAGAATGTCACGGATGTAAAACTGCTTGTGGACAACCTGGTATTTCAACGATGAGGTTCCGTCATAGATGGCAGTGAGAAGGTCAGATACTGCTAACGAAGCCTGGATCAGAGGGAACTCGTTGTGGTTGACGTTGAACAAGACTTGTTGGTGGAACTGCTTCTTGAAGCTGATGTTGGTGTTCTCGAGGAAGAAGTACAGGTCAATGAGATGGAAAACCGAGTAGCTCTCAAGGATCAACTGCTGCTTGGATTCGGTTTGAGACTTGGAGATCTGCGCCAAGATGATGTGCAGAACTTCATGCTGATAATTTGACTGGGTATCAATTTTGAGGTTCGAAAGCAGCTTGATATTGCGTTGGAACGAGACCTGTGCCTTTTGCAACGAGCCCTCGAGGGCTTTGTTATACTGTGCCGTTTGTGCAATGGAGCCGAGGATGACAAGGAACTCAGATTTCTGCAAATGGAGGATAAACTCTGCGAGATGATTGATCGAGTTGAGCTGGATATGGTCCAAGGCCAAGTATCCATTGACAAAAGTGGATGAATTAACCAAGAGTTCAACATCGTCAAGATGCAATTTCAACGCCACAATCTCCAGGCACTTGATATTTGTATTGGTAGAGTTCAATACTGGGATTGCATATTGGGACTGTGTCTTCGTGGCAAAGATGGCACCAGTGACCACTTGGGCCAGAATGCTAAGTGTTGCCTTGATGACATCGAGTGTGCTATTCAGGGAAATGTTCTTGAAGATGGCGTCCAAAAAGTCCTCGGTGAATACCTCAAGATAGCTGTCGCTGGGCTGACTGAGTTTGAGCACTTTGGACAACAGGGCAAGGGTCTGGGCCTTGTTTTGCGTGTCCAAAAGGATATGGTCTTTGAGGTCCTTGGTGATCTCAAGGGCTTTTGCTTCGTCGAGAGCCGTCGTGGCACCGTTGGAGATACTCATTTTCGCAATTCCTTGCTCTATGGCTTTGAGGTCTGCTGCCTTGGACATTGTTTTCTCGTCGGTTGGTGATCAGTTGATAAAGGTACTTGAAAGGTGGTCTTTTTTCAAAGAATGTGAAAAAAAAAAATCCCCAGATCCAGGCAGGGGTAAGAAAAAAAAAAGAAAATACCCCAAACAAATGGCACATAAGCTGTAAAACAGGGACAAATATTTTGGTAGACCTTCTCTTAAAAAATAACTTATAATCAGATCCTAGAGATGTCCATAACCTGTTGTTGTTTATCTTTAAATGTTTATTGATTGATCGCCGTTGCTACCCACTTTTCGCCAGGTTCAGAGCCTTGGCCGTGTCGAGAAATGTCTTGTCCTGTCGCGTATAACCCCGTCTATAGCAAGGCTTAACACCACTCTTTTGGCAGAAAGTACACGTTCTGAACTTGATCAATCTCTTGTTGTTCACAAGAAGAATGTATCCAGCTGCAATTTCCTCCCGCGTCAAATGTGCCCTTATTGTTTTGGAATCAGTGACTTTCCCTGTCTGATCAACGACAACTCTGCTCTTCAAGTGATCCACCAGGACCTCGATATAAGCGTCACATTTCACTTTATGCTTGGAGCAATGGTCGCAACTTGGGCCTATTCTCTGCTTTCTGAATGTGGTCCCTGTGATGTGATGCTGTGTGTCCTTCTTGATCCGAGAGCTTCTTCTGTTCCTGTTTCTGGCCTCTTTGAAATAGTCTTCCTGTCCATGCATTTGGCACACCAACTGGGTGCTCTCTTCCAAGGGCTTTTGTAAAATTAGCTCCAACCTGTGCCAGAATTTGTCATCCAGTTCAAAAGTGCGTGGTTGGGAAGCCTGTCTTGCGGGAGCGAGTGGAGGAAGCAGTAAAAGCTTGTTATCATGGGCCTTGACAATGAAACTCATTTGAGATGAATGTCCTAAGGGAACAGGACTGAGATGACAACTCTGGGTTCCTGGGCTCTTTATAACTGAAAACCCTCATGTTACCTGTCAAGATACCCTGCTGGTTTTGACATGTTGCAATGAGACAACACAGGAGGAGGTGGTCGGGGAGAAAGAGGGAGACAGAGAGAACTAGACCATATTTGTACTAAAAACCTGTACATATCAATCGCTAGCGGTAGATATTAGAGAATAAACATCTATTCGTGCCGACTACTCGCTACAACCAGGCAATGGTTTGAATACCATTGGTTAAAGCGACGAATTGGGAGGGTTGTTATCACGAAAATTTCCCGATTTGTCATAACCTTGGAGGTATCCAGTCTGCGAGAATCTTGGAGTTGCCACAAAAGAAGAGTGGATGGGTCCTCTGAGGGCAAAAGTCACCCCACTAATGGTCTTTTTTTGCCTTGAGATTCTTCGGAGTTTCTCCACCCTCTTCGACCCTAGCCCTAGTGAAAAAAAAGAGTCACGTGTCCCCTACCACTTTTTTCTGTGAACAAAAAATTTTCCACTAGTTCGAGAGTCTTTCCTCTTCCATTCTCAAAACCACAAGCGTGCCAACGAGTCCGTATGTCACTTCATAGCAATGGAAGCATCCTTGTGTGATTCACTATAATGATGAAAAGCTTTGCTACATTATAAACCCAGCTCTTCGACTTTTACTGTATATGAGAAGAACTTTTGTCTAATGCTCTGACACTGAATCCCACCGATACTTCCTACAGCTTTCTCGTATTCACAACGGGGGCCCCTGAACTAACAAATATTATTTACAGGTTGTGTTACTATGTACATTATTTTATCTGGTCTTGCCACCAACACTTTTGAATAAAACGACATCACCGTCTTCCAATTGGTAGTCCTTGCCGAGTCTCTCGCTCTTG
Organism: [Candida] sanyiensis; assembly: GCA_030569275.1. Classification (NCBI taxonomy): domain Eukaryota; kingdom Fungi; phylum Ascomycota; class Saccharomycetes; order Phaffomycetales; family Phaffomycetaceae; genus Barnettozyma; species [Candida] sanyiensis. The sequence continues at coordinate 18,813 of JAJMKO010000118.1, read as the reverse complement.
ACAAGCTTCTCAATATCTTTGATTTCATTGATCTGGTCCTTTGCGGCGACGATGTTGTTGTACTTGAGCACCTCGACATTGATGAAATTCTTCTGCAAGTCGGTATGTATCAGACCAGCACCTTCCGGCGCCGTTGACAATCGCTTGATATTCCACTCGCGGGCCTCTTTGACACCCATTGTGTAAAAGCTGATCAAATTGAGCTTGTCCTTCATCGAAGTCACCATCTCGTCAATGACAGCGGATCGAGTGTTCTCCACTTCCTCGAGAATGAACTCGTCGTGCTCGTGGCTGGCGCTGAACATTGTGACTTCGTCCTCTGGCGAGTTCTTCTCGATCCAGTCCTCGATTTGCGGCAAGTACTTGTTCTGTCCGGATTCGTAATCCTCTCTTGAAACGTTGAGACAATAGATCGTTGGCTTGGCAGTCAGGAACTTGTACTTGTTGACGACCTCGACCTCGGCCTCGGTCCACGTTGGATTGTTGAGCAGTCTGCCATTGGTGGACATAAGGTCAATCAGTTTCTGCAAGATCTTGTTCTCCTCCACGACTTGCTTTCTCTCGTGGCCCTTCGTGGCACCCTTCAACAACTTGTTGTTCTTTTCAACGGAGTTCTCAGCAGTCTCCAGGTCTTTCAGCAGAAGCTCATCGGCCACAATCTCGAGATCTCTGACCGGGTCGACACTGTTTTCAATATGTGTGATCTCGGCGTCGTCAAAGCCCCTGACAACCTGGAATATACCATCAACGTTTCTGATATCGTTCAGGAATTGATTCCCTAGTCCTTCGCCTTTGGAAGCGTTTCTGACTAGGCCCGCAATGTCGACAATCTTGAGGTACGAAGGAATGATACTCTCGCTCTTGTAAATCGAATGCAAAGTGTTCAACTTCTCGGAGGGGACCTGATACATAGCCTCTTCCGGCTTAACAGTGGCAAAGGGGTAGTTGTTAGGGTTACCCAGTTCAGACTTGGTTATCGCTTGGAAGAATGTCGACTTGCCAACGTTGGCGAGGCCAACAATGCCGACGGACAGTTTGCTGGAAGACCGGCCCAACAGCGCATTGCGGCCTTCAGAGCCGCCCGTACTTTTTACTTTCTTCGCAAAGTGGACAGCGGTGCTATGTACCAGTCTTTTGTGCAAGAGCAGGTTTATCCTGGACATTTGGGGCAGTTCTCCGGTCCAGAGCTGTATCGACCATTCTTCGCGCAATTTTTTAGAAGGTGAACATTTATTTTCCTAACCACTTCTCTCAAGGATATTATCCACGGGGTAAATATCAACAAGCCAGCATGTCCGATACTGAGACCGAAGACCAGCTGCTGGCGAGACACAAGAAGGAAGGCAGAGACCTGATAGCCACAATCACAGGACTGAAGAAACAGGCAACGAAATCGAAGAAGAAAGAGGTCCAGAAGAAATGCAATGAGCTCGAGGCTGATTTGAAACGCAGACATCAGGAGGAACTGGGTGCCCTGCACAGCAGACTTGAGACAGAATCCACGGCAGACATTCCAGCTCCTGCCGAAGGCAGTGGTGCGGATGAAGACGATGACGAAGAATTCTCTCCAGAGAAGTTGTTGGCCCAGTTGGAACTGGAGAAGAAAGAGCACGAACTGGCAGAACAGAAGAAGCCCCAGCAACAGCAACAGCAACAGCAAGAGAAGGGACCAAAGCGTAACCGTCAGAAAGAGAGACTGGCAAAAAGAGCTGCCCTGATAGAAGAGCAAAAGAAGGCTGCTCAAGAAGAAGCAGACTTGCAGCCAGACTACCACGCCATGGAAGCTGAACACATCGAAACGTTGTGCAAGATGAACAGCCTCAAGGAATTCGACATCAAGCCTGATGGTCATTGTCTCTTTGCTTCCATCGCTGACCAATTGGAGATCCGCCATGGCATCACAAAGTCCATCCAAGAACTCAGAACTTTGGCCGTTGAGCATATCAGAAAAGATCCAGACACTTTCACTCCGTACTTATTTGATGAGCAGACGATGACTGTCAAGGCCATTGATGAGTACACCAAACAGATTGAAACGACAGCTGCCTGGGGTTCCGATTTGGAGATCCTCGCCCTAAGTAAGGAGTTTGAATGCCCCATCAGCGTCATGATGAGTGGCAGATCGACGCTGGTGATCAATGAGGACGGTCCCCACAAGGAGTTGAAGCTGGTTTACTACAAGCACAGTTACGCATTGGGTGAACATTACAACTCGCTGCATGACGCTTAGAATGTATAGACTTTTTGCCAGGGTACAAATGTGTAGAACTAGTGAGAAAAGAAAAAAGTTTAATCCCATAGAAAGAGCAGAGAATTTAAAGAACCTCCCTCCTGCACTGACTGACAGTATCTATCACCAACTTTGAGCGGATGAATGGGCAAAAAAAAACAAAGCGACCTTACGCAGGATCGAACTGCGGATCTTACGATTAACAGTCGTACGCCTTAACCAGCTTGGCCATAAAGTCGAATTGGTGATGGAAAGCTTTTCCTCTGAGCCATATTCCTACTTCGACTCTCTGAAGTCCTCAGACCTTCTCAACTGCGCGCTTCCATTCTGTAACAGGACCGGGACGCGGAGTGCCGACACCGCTAGAGACCCGAGACTCAAGAAGGGAAGCCCTAACAAACCTCTTTAACCGATCTCGGAGAGATATTTAAATAGGGTTGTTCCCACATGTATATAGTCAGTTTTATATACGATATTCGAATTCTGAGTCTCAGCATAGGCCGTAATCAAGAGCGAGTCAATACAGCACTAATAGTCGACTGGATCACAAGCATAATTTATACATTCGTAAATCGCCATTATAGTATAGTGGTTAGTACAGTTCGTTGTGGCCGAGCAAACCCAGGTTCGATTCCAGGTAATGGCAATTTTTTTTCTTCCCCCCTTACTACTCCTAACTTCATTGGTTGAAAGTCTAAAGTGATCTTGTATATGTCTGTAAGAGAATGGCTATATGACTCAATTGGATCATAGCTAATTCACTTCAGGAACCAGTTAGTATTTTTTGTAAGACTAAGGATTTTTTTGGACTTTTAAGGAAGGGGATGTACAAGTTATAATGCCAAATCGTTGTAGATGAGAGATACAGTCCAGGTTTCTCCAATTCACCCTCATCTCTACAAGCCCATCCTTTTTAAACGTAAGCTGAATATTTCATAAATATTTCATTTTCTTCAATGTCATAACCACATCAACATGCCTTAATCTCCATCAAGGGATCTCCTCATCAACAAACAATCAACAGTGGTTGGATCATGAGGAAAAAACCAGTTCTCTCAAACCTCAAACTTCACAATTAAAATCAAGACGACCACCCCTCAACTTCAACTGAAGCAATTCACCACTCTCCTTAGCGCAACTCCCTCAAACACATCTACCTTTAAATCACACTCTATAACCAAAAAAATCTTTGTGGAATAGGCACAACTCACTTGGCAACAGCTTGCAAGGCCTCCAAGACCTCAACCTTGATGGCAGCCTCAGCAGCCTCAGTCTCGTTGGAAGAGTTCAAGCTCTTTTGGGCCTCAGCCAGTTGGGTCTTGATGGCCTCAGCGGAGAACTGGGATGGCTCGAAGGCCTCGATGGCAGTGATGGACAAAGTGGAGCCCGGTTGGACAGTGGCGAAACCACCAGAGACAAAGAACTCCTTAGTGTTACCGGAGGTCTCAATGATTTGGATGACACCTGGTCTCAATTGCTCGATGATTGGCACGTGGTTGGCCAAGATACCAAAGTCACCGTTGACACCTGGAACGTTAACCTGGGTGACCTGGGAAGAGGAGAACAAGGTCTCGTGTGGCAAGGCCAAGGACAACTTCAAGACATCGGAGGAGGCGACATCGGCATAAGTTCTTCTAGCAGTGGCTTGAACAGCTCTGGTGGCTCTGATGGCGTTGGCTCTGAACATTGTGGCTGGCTGGGTGTCTCGACTGGTGTGGAAGCGTTTGGCCGTGTTTTTTTTCCAGTTTTTCCTGGTGTTCTAATTGGATTGGAGATCGAGCACAAAGTGTACCCGTGGGCGTCGTGCATAAAGGCATAGAATATAATCTTCTTCCAAGATTATGTCAGCGCATTCAAAAAGCCGGTGCTGCGTAACCTTGATCACCACAACAATATGCTCTCAAGCGTTGAGGACATAGTCATTTTACCTCAAGCACCCCAAGTAACATCAAGAGAGTATCTGCGTGGGCATGTCTACGGAAATTGAGAATCTGATGATATCTTTCAACGTACGTTCTTACAAAGCTTTCCCCCGGTTTGATGCAGCGGCAGACATTAACATCAAGAAAACAGGAGGTACTACTCCAATGTGGTAACCTATTCGACGAGCTATCCACCAATAAAACAGCCAATCTGGTACTTCCCAAGAATAACAAGCCCTCACCACGTCTCAATAATGCTATAAAGACCTTTGATAGAAGCCTGGACAACATACTGATGCAACTGGGCAACTTTACACTTCTTGATACTGAGTTGAAGAGACGAGCTTTCGAAAGAGAAAGGGCTCTCAGAGTGCCTGACCCACAAGAACTCGCATTACAACAGCAACAACAGCATCAACAACTACAACAACAACAGCAGCAGCAGAAAATCCAAGAGGGAACCATCCCTGATGCAGATGTTCTACTCAAGGACCTTAGCGAATTCCTGGCACAAGGCCCACAACCTACAGACGGGGATATCGATGAAGACTTCGATGACAATATACAGCAGCTGTTGATGGAGAGCAATGAGTTCGCCGACAACAATGGCAATGGCGGTGATTTTGTCGATTCTGAACTCTTCAATGAGATTGACTCTATGTTGAACATGGGAGACTGATTGGATTAGGTGGGTTAAAGTAATGCAAGTAAACCAAAATGACGGTGGTGTAGGCTAGGGTAAAGGATTGTTCGTAAGTATCGTATGTGTGTTTTGTGTGTGCGCTGTTCTATGACAACGTGTGGCGTGGTTGATGTTGGCTTCATCTGACTCAGCGAAGGAGAACAACCATCACAGTGACGTTATCAGTGGTTGAATGATCCAACGCGTACTCAACCAACTTCTTCGCCGCGACATTGGCATCAGTCTCCTGCGCTATCAGTTCACAAGCATCCTGGTCGCTGATGACATCCCAAAGGCCGTCGCACGCAATGATGAGGAACTTGTCAGTGGATGCGACCAATTCGACAGAGGTCGTATACGGGTTCCCAATCACCAAATCCTTGAAGAAAAGATCACCGAGGGAGCGTGTGACTGCCAGCATCCCATTAACTCTGGACTTCATTACTATGCCTCCTTTGGCCTCGATTCTTCTCTTTTCGTATTGGTCGGAAGCCGTGTGATCATATGTTAGTCTGATGGCTTGTCCGTCTCTGAACAGAATGATTCTGGTGTCGCCAACATTGGCTGTGTAGAGCATTCTCTTGTGCTGCTTCAAATCCACTCCTTCCGGGATGTTTTGTTTGTTTGTCTCGGTCGCTGCCTCGGTGTCTGTTTCGGGCGCCACTTGTGCCACAGCGACATCCTCTTCCGTCGGCACCTCCCATCGAATAACAGCAACTGCGGCTGTGCATCCACTGGTCCCTTTGCAATTCTTCACAATCTCCTCGTCGGCGTCGACAAAGCAGTCGTTCAGGATTTCCCTGACATCACTCATATCGTTTTCAATCAGCCTCTTTTCCAACAGCGTGTGCAAGTTCTGCCCGCACCATTTGGCAGCCTGCTGGCCGGCGTGCCCATCAAAGATAGCAAAGTAGCCCCAGTCCAGTCTCTCGACGAAGTTCTCCACGTACGTATGGACATCCTCCATGCTTGGCCGGTAGGTCTTGTTGGTGTTCTCCGCCACGCCAACCGAGTAGCTCAGCTGGTAGTCTTCTGTGCTCATTGCCACTTGTGATGCTGCTTCTGACCCGCGCATTATAGTTCCTGAGGTGCTCTCTCGCGTATAGTTGCACTGGCCCTGAATCGACTGTCAATGGCCTGCCCGTTGCCGTGTCTGCGTTTGCTCCTGTCAAAGTAATTTTTAGAACCTCGCACAGCGCGGCGGAGGTCAACAGTAAACAACGATTTTTGCTTAGGTCAGCTGAACAGTTGTCTAGTTGTCTCTATTGACTACCATTGACTACCGGGAAAACATAGTAACGTGAAATTTCATTGTGTCAAATCCCCCCTCTCATCTACAAATACAGGCCTTCCAGGGACTCGTCGACCTTGGTCTTCATCACACTCTCCTTGGCCTTGACAAAGTCGGCGTTGGTCACCTGCATTCTTCTCTCTCTCAAAGCGAGTAGGCCAGCCTCCGTGGTGATGGCCTTGACCTCAGCTCCACTCAATTCATCCTTGGCACTGATAATCCCATCGACGTCAATGTCGTCGCTCAGTGTCATCTTCTTGGTGTGGATCTCAAAGATCTTCTTCAAATTGTCCGAGTCTGGGGGTGGGAAGTGGATCTTTCTATCTATTCTTCCCGGTCTGATCAGTGCTGGGTCCAGCGACTCAATCTGGTTCGTCGCCATAATCACTTTGATGTCTCCCCTGTCGTCGAAACCATCCAGTTGGTTCAACAACTCCAACATGGTTCTCTGGATCTCCTTCTCACCTGAGCTGTGCGAGTCATATCTCTTAGTGCCAACGGCGTCGATCTCATCGATGAACACAATGGATGGGGCATTGTCCGCGGCCAGCTTGAACAGCGAGCGCACGAGCTTTGGGCCTTCACCGGCATACTTCTGAATCAACTCGGAACCAACCATTCTGATGAATGTGGCAGACGTGGAGTTGGCGACGGCCTTGGCCAGCAGGGTCTTACCTGTACCTGGAGAACCGTACAGAATAACACCCTTTGGAGGCTGGATACCCATTTCGCTGTATAGTTCTGGATGTGTCAATGGGAGCTCAACAGCCTCTTTCACCTCCTTGATCTGGGACTCCAGACCACCGATATCGGCAAAGGTCTCAGCAGGAGCCACTGCAACCTTCATCACACTCACCAGTGGATCAGCATCGTCCTCCAATACACCGACAATGGAGACGGTCTTGTTGTGCAGCAACACGGAGCAGCCTGGCTCTAGCAACTCCTTGTCGACAAACGAGAGAATCGACACATAGTACTCGGGGCCAGACGTGGAGCTGACAATGGCGTGGTCGTCGTCAATGATTTCCTCAAGAGTTCCCACGGTGACCGGGGTTCCCCTCAGCTCATCCACCTTCTCTCGTTCTTCATTCTGCTTCTTCTCAAAAGGCTTGAGTGCCTCGAGCGCGGTGACGTACTCCTGCTCAATCAGCAGGTGGTCGTGGATTCTCTGTGATTTGAGCAGTTTGAGCTTGGAACGGTTCCTTGGGAACACCTCAGGCAGCTTCTCCGCCGCCGAAGGGCCGCCTTTCCGCTTCTTTCTGCCAATCTTGGTCTTGACCGGCGGCTCGTACTTTGGTTTCTTAGACTTGTCCTTCTTCTTTCTGTCGCCGCCTGGCAATCCCGAGGCTCCTTGACCCATTGTGTTACCAAAAAGTCTGTTTAGTTTGTTTTGTGTGGGTGGCAAACTTGTTATTGGTCGTTTGTTGATGCTGATTTTTTGGCGGGTGGCGAAAAAAAAAAGTAAAAGTTCGCGGGCTTCATAACCATAGTAGGCCTGGCACTCTGTTGGTTAACGGAGGTTGGTTTATTGTATGGTTATGCTAAAGTTATTCATTGCTGGTCCGTCGTGCAATTTCCTTTTGTTGAATTGAATGGACTTTTGTGGGGGTGACACCCATTTCAGAGCCAAGTAGACCAGTTTGTTCGCCTCGTGGTACTTAACCGTTTCGAACCCGAGCCTGCGGCAGATAGACAAGAAGTGGTCCTTGTCACAGTAACGGGAATTGGTCAGACAGCTCAAAGGCAAAACGATAAACAGTGTCGATTCTGGGTGCGGTATTATGAACTGCGTGAACCTCTTCATCATCTCACCTCTGAGCACTGGCGTTGGGACAAAATTCAGCACCAACGAGCAAGAGATGATATGGAACTTTTCTGATTCGTTCTTGGGCAACGGACGCTCCATGAAGTCTTGTTTGAGAATGTTTCGTTCGTTGGAATTGAGGTCAATGCGTACGATGTCTTTGACGTATTTGGCAATGTGATTTTTGGTCGACAGGCAACCAATCTCTAACGCTCGCAGGTTACGCGGGGACTTCAGCTCAGGCACATTGTCAAATAGCCACTTTGAGGAGTCGCTTCCCCGCTTGGACTCTTGCCCGTGAAGTGAGGCATTCTGGTATTTTTGCAAGCCTCCGCTCTCGACGTTCTCGAACTCAATCTTGCGCAGCATCTCAAACAACTTCACCTTGTCTGTCTCGCTGCTGACTGCCAGCAACTCCTGGTCGCTGGGCAGCTTTGTCTGCTTGGGAGTCTTGTTAAACTGTGCGATGTTACTGTCATCGATTTCTGTCCCGTAGATCTCCCCCAGCTTGCGGTAGATGATGTCCTTCTTGTTGATGAGGAGGTGGTATCTTCTGATGATTTTCCTCGTGTACTGCGGTTTGATCGATGCTTTTGTGAATTCTTTGCCCGTGATGCTCTTGGACCTCTTCAGGAACCCTGATTGTTTGATCTTGGCCATACTCAATAACCCTTTGTAGTCCAACAACTGGTCAAGGGCTGTGAAATAATTTTCGATGATGTCAGCGATGAGGTGAAAAAAAAATTCTAGGGGGGGAGGGGAACTCTCTAACTGTTTGAGTGTGCTATCTAACCAACTGTTGATATTCTGCATGGTTCCTAAACTCACCGTTAATGGGGCAAAGAGTTCCAAGTCAAATGGACTGAAGAAGAAGTCAAACGCTAAGTCACCGGCCAAGGCAGCTGCAGGTCCTGGACATATCAAGACACTCAAATCTGACGCTTTGAAGTGGGAAGAGGTCGAGATTCCAGAGACACTCGAAGACTATGGTGGATTCTACGGACTGGAAGAGCTGGAAGGCGTCAGTGTGGAGTATGTTGACGGCAAGCCTACTTTCGTTGTCAAGAACAAGGATCAACTGAAGCCTGAAGAGGCTGAGGAGAAACCAAAAGACGAGGCATCTGAAGACAGTGCCAAGGGGGAAAAGAAGGATGAAAGTGACGAGGAAGAGCCTGCAGAAGAAGAGCCTGCTAAACAGACACCAAAAAAGAAGAAGGCCTCGAAGACTGCGGCGGCCAGTGAGAAGGATGACGAACTGGAGGAAGGTATCATCTCTGCTGCGCTGAACTTTGACGACATTGAACTGCCATCCAATATTGACCTCCCAGAATGGATATCAGTCAACCTCTCCAACTACACGCTTCAAGGCTTGTCGAAGCTCGGATTCGAGAGACCAACCCCAATCCAAAGACAGACGATACCGCAGGCGCTTGAAGGTGAGAATATTATCGGCAAGGCATCGACGGGTTCCGGAAAGACGCTGGCCTATGGTATCCCAATCTTGGAGAAGATTGTCGCCGAGAGTGACTCCGATTCCCCCGCCGGTGTCATCTTCACTCCCACAAGAGAGTTGGCCAAACAGGTTGTCAATCACTTGAACGAGATCTCCAAGTACTTCCCTTTCAGCACACATACCATCATCAGTTTGACCGGTGGTCTCTCTATTCAAAAGCAGGAGAGATTGCTGAAGTACAAGCAGTCTGGCAAGATCATTGTCGCCACGCCGGGCAGATTCTTGGAGCTTATTGAGAAGAACCAGAAACTGGCAAAGAGAATCGCCAACTTGGACGTCCTCGTGCTCGACGAGGCTGACAGATTGCTGCAAGATGGCCACTTTGACGAGTTTGAACAAATCATCAAGATCTTGAGGAAAGTCAGAACCAAGAGCGACAAATGGCAGTCCCTCGTGTTTTCTGCCACTTTTGCCAAGGAGTTGTTCTCCAAGCTGGCCAACAAAGCCTACAAACCGAAAGACGCTACAAAGAAATCTGAACAAGAGGAGATTATCGAGTTGTTCGATGAGAAGTTGGGTTTCAGCTCCAAGCCTGTCTTCATTGACTTGAATCCAAATGGCAAGTTGTCCAAGGACATTACAGAGGCACTCATTGAGTGTTTGCCAGCTGAGAGAGACCTGTACCTGTACTACTTTTTGTTGATGTACCCAGGAACCACTCTGGTCTTCACCAACGCCATTGACTCGGTGAAGAAGTTGGTGCCATTGCTCAACAGTTTGCAAATCTCGACATTCTCCATCCACTCCAACATGATCCAGAAACAAAGACTGAAAAACATTGAGAACTTCACCAAGGCAGCCAAGGCCAACACCAACGGCAAGTCGACTGTCCTGATCGCCTCCGATGTGGCAGCCAGAGGTCTGGATGTCCCAGGTATCCAGCACGTTGTCCATTACCACTTGCCTAGAAGTGCAGACGTGTACATTCACAGATCGGGTAGAACTGCCAGATCTGGAAACGAGGGTGTCTCTGTCATGATCTGTTCTCCACAAGAGGCTAGCGGCCCTTTGAGAAACCTTCGTAAGGCCCTTGCTAATGACAAGGGTAAGTTCAAAGGCAAGTCCTCGAAGAAGTGGACTAAGGATGTCAACAGATTGGAGATTGAGAGTGATATCATTGCCCAGATCAGAGAAAGAGTCAGACTGGCTGGTGAGCTTGCTGACAATGAAGTCTCGACGAAATCCTTGGCCAAGGAAGATACCTGGATCAAGAAGGCTGCTGAGGACTTGGACCTTGATCTCAGCGACTTTGAAGGCCAGGATGATATCTTGCAGAGAAACAGAAACAAAAAGGAGAACAAGAAGTTGGACAAGAACCAGATCCAGAAGAAGAAGTTTGAGCTCTCCCAGTTGCTAAAGATGCAAGTTAAGAAGGACTTGAGAAGAAGTTACTTGACCGGGGGTTTGCAGAATTTGGCCGATAGCATCGTCAAAGGTGTTGGCCACGGCACCATTATTGGTCATGACAAGGTGGATGCCCTGGAACAGTTGAAGAAGAAAACCAAGGCCAAGGCCACCGTTGAGCCGTCAAAGGTGACCAAACCAAGCAACAAGAAGAATGACAAGAAGAAGCCCATTCAAGGCAAGGACAAGAAATCCAAGGATAAAGACTAGCAGAGTTGATACTCTTCGTTTTATAGGCAATTACATTTCAGACCTCAACTGTCAGTTAATTAAGGATTAGTATACAGTTTGTGTGTAGGGGAGTTCTCATTTTCATCTATCAATGCGTAGGGAGGGAGTTTAAATGAAATCGTCATCGTCGTCAAAGTATTCGTCGTCAGAACCGTCGGTCAATTGCTCAAAGTTCAAGTTGTAACGAAGGATGGCACCAATACCACCGAAACCAGTGACGAACTGGGCACCCTCACTCGATCTGTCAGTGACAAATTCAAGGGTGGCACCAAAGTTTTGGTAGTTCTCCGTCAGCCATTCGAGCAGTGGCTGCTCCTTGACAAGCTCCATCTCAGCACCAGTGTCTTTATCTAGGTTGTAAGTCTTGTCGGCCTGGTTAGGGGTAACCATGACAACGATTTCCTTCTCCTCAGAGTTCTTGTACACGTTTCTGGTGATCTCCAAGTTCTCATAGACAATCAAGGTCTCACAGGAACCGGCCTCCAAAGCCTTCATGGTATCAGAGACACCATAACAGAACTTTCCAGTGTCTTGGGAAATCTCGTCAAAGAATTTAGTGATCAACTTCTTCTCCTGGATGAACTTGACGTTGGCCAGGGCCTCGGCAGACAACTCGATTGCTTGGTTGAAACCATTCTCACCACCGTAGGAAATGTCAACAATCTTGACAATCTTCTGCTGCAATCTCAAGTCCAACATGTCGGACTTGGACAACTCAGTCTTGAAATCAGCGGAACCGGCAAGGACCAGACCGTTGACGTTGACCTTGTCGTTGGCGATGAAGCACTGAACGGCAACCTCAGCAACCTTTCTAATGTAGTTGTGTCTCTTCTCCTCTCTCAATCTGGCGAAACGAACAGCGGACTGACCACCTCTACCGTGCTTCTTTGGCAAGTCAACAGTGAACTTGGTGATGATGGTTCTGGTGTTACCAGACAACAGACCGAAAAGGGATCCGTTACCGTCCATAACGATGAAACCATAGTTGTCATCGGCCTCGAGCAGCTCGGACAGGGCCTCAGTGTGGAACTTGTTGTCACACAGGTACAACTTGGTGTTGATTGGCTTGAATGGTTCGAAATCAATGTTCAGCTTCTTCTCCTTGCCCTCCTCAGTGATTGTGTCACCGCAGAAGACAACCAAACCATTTGGTGGAACACTGTTGTATAGCTTCAACTTCTGTTGGGTGGAGGTAATAGCAGACAGAACGGATTGTCTGTTAACTCTGGACTTAATGTTGGAAGCGGTACCGTACTCATCGGTCAACAGCTTGGTGTAGAATGAAATCTGTGACTTTGGCGGAATAATCAAGGAAATCATGGAGGTACCGTTACCTCTGGCGTTCTGAAGAGCCTTGATCAACTTCTTGATCTTCCAGATCTCAATGTTCTTCTGAGCTTCTTCTGCTTGGGCGTCCATTTGGGGCAGTTTTTGAAGGGCGGGGCTTCTGGAGTATGTGGTTGCACCTTCTCACTCTTCGCCCTGTCGATATGCTCTTGATTTTTTTTTTTTTTCACCCAACCTCTTCCCGGTACTGAGATTTACTCATAGAGGTCGAGCCTGCCCGTGCGGCATCTGCGTACGTATCAGCACAACTTCCTAATTCAGCTATTTCCCTGATTTGGCCAGTTGGCTTTCCTTTTTGGCCGAGCCTTTAATGCGATAAGTTTAATGTTTATTGGCTTAACGGCAACGAACACGGTCTCTCATCTCTTTTTGATCAGGCACAGCAAAACAAATGGCTCTCACATCCAGAAACTTGTTCGCCAGGAAACGGAAGAACCAGCAGTCGGAGGATCACAACGATTCAGAGTCTGACTCTGTCAGCGAGGACGAGTTCGAGCCAGTGAAGGAGAAGAGCAAAAGACCGAAGGAAAACAACTTTACCCAGCAGAGACTGAAGGCCGTGCATCCAATCATAACGCCAAAGTATGTGATCCCGCTATTCATCTGCTTGGCCATTTTTCTGATTCCACTGGGAGCCGGTATGCTGTATGGCACGCACATGGTGGAGGACTTGACGATCGACTACACCATGTGTGAGGTGCTGGCCAACTCGGAGACCTACACCACCATCCCAGCGGATCAGTATACTTTCCACTTCAAGAACAACATGACAATTGTGCCACAATGGAAGTACATTGTTGATGACACCGAGCCTGATCCAGTGGAGAGGGGCAGATGTCGTGTCCAGTTCCAGGTTCCAAACGACATTGGCCCTGCGACTTATCTTCTCTACAGAATCGAGAATTTCTACGCCAATCACCGTCGTTTTGCCAAGTCTTACAGTGAGGACCAAATCCAAGGGAAGCCTGCCTCTTTGAACACTATCAAGAACACTGTTGGTCAGAATTGTGAGCCATTGAGTGAGATTAACGGCAAGAGAATTTACCCGTGTGGACTAATCGCCAACTCATTGTTCAACGACACATACACCGTGCCAAGCGCAGTGAATGGTACAACCAGCTCCTTCAATATGACCACCCAGGGAATCGCATGGGCAACGAACAAGAACAGATTCCAAAAAACCAGATACTCCGCCTCCGACGTTGTCCCACCACCAAACTGGATCAAAAAGTTCCCTGACGGTTACACCGATGAGAACCTCCCAGACATCTCCACTTGGCAGGAGTTTCAAAACTGGATGCAGACCCCGGGCTTGCCCACCTTCTCCAAACTGGTGCTGAGAAACGATGACACCCCAATGACTGCTGGTATCTATGAAGTTGAAGTGGGTCTACACTGGCCCGTCAGAGAATTCAACGGTAAGAAGTCCATCTACCTAACAACAAGATCTGTCATTGGTGGAAGAAACCCATTCCTGGGAATCTCTTGGATTGTCTGTGGTGCCCTGTGTCTGATCATTGGTATTGTCTTCTTGGTGATCAACGCTGTTTCCCCACGTAAGCTAGGCGATGTTTCCAGACTAAGTTGGAATCAGCAGAAGTGATTTGGTTGTACTTCATGTAATATAGATATTAACGAGACAACAGACGTTTGTTGTCCTGTAAAATGCTCTCAATGAGGAGTAGCAAAGGTTTTATGTTTATGGCTTTGTGGTTACCGTGGCAATCTGGCCGGATTTCCCGAACTTCCGACTTTTGTTTACATTTCATTTCAACTTTGTGAAAACTCGGACCCAAGTGCATATTGCCTTCCTGTCAAGTTGAAACAACCACGGGGTACGGTACGTGGTTAGCTGCCCGATCCACAGACACAATTCATATCTCTGTGCGATCATAACATCGATACGACCGATTGAATTCCGTGAGTAAGCCAAATATGGACCACCAGCCCACGAAATTGGAGATCCTGGACAGATTCAAGGAAGTCGAAGAGGAGTTTGGGGAGATGTCGAGAATCGAGGAGTCTGCTCTGCTGCAGTCTCCCAGGTTCAAGAAACTGCAGAGCTCCACGTCTCTCAGTCTGTCCCCGCACTCGCAGCCAGGCACGCCGCCAACGCCAAACAGACCACTCCAAAAAGAGAACCGCAGGTCGTTCGACTCGATACCCCGACTGCGGGCCCAGCCATCTAATCCGTTCCTGAAGACACCTTCAAAGAGAAGGGCACCCCTGCAACCTTCAAACAGGCCAACTCCAGCGAAACCCCTGCCTTTGAAGTTCACACCTCTTAAGTCATCTTCAAAGTTACGGGGTAAGTCTCTGATATCATTGACCCCGGCGCAGAGGTTGGAGAAAAAATCTGGCAAGGCAGTCACGACCAGTGACATCTTATCAGCGTATGAATTTAAGGATCTAATTGGGAGGGGTGCATTCGCCAACGTGTATCGGGCCATCAACAAGCACACGGGAGATGAGGTCGCCATCAAAGAGATCTTCATTGAGGATGATGACAACATCCTAGAGATGATGCAGGAAATCGATCTCTTGAAGATCCTGAAGCACAAGAACATTGTCAAATACCACGGGTTCATACGCAATGAGAAGAAAATGCTGATCTTTTTGGAGTACTGTTCTGGGGGTTCCTTGAGACATCTTTACAAGAAGGAAGGACCTTTGTCCGAGGAGCGTGTCGTCAGTTTGATGAGGCAAGTGATTGCTGGGTTAATCTACTTGCATGAGCAAGGTGTGGTGCATAGGGATGTTAAGGCTGCTAACATCTTGTTGACCGGCGACGGCAGCATCAAGTTGACAGACTTTGGTGTGTCCACCCAGATGTCTGTGAAGACGATCAAAACTTTCTCCATTGCGGGCACTCCCAACTGGATGGCTCCTGAGATCATTTCCATGGAAGGAACCTCCACTGCATCGGACATTTGGTCCTTGGGTGCCACTGTTGTTGAATTGTTGACTGCGCAGCCACTGTACTCCCATTTGAATGAGATGGCAGTGCTCCATGCCATTGTCACCGATGACAACCCACCAACACCTGATTTTGTTTCTCCACAATGCAAAGACTTCCTCTTGAGATGCTTTGAGAAACAGCCCAAGAACCGGTGGACAGCTGAACAACTTTTACAGCACAGCTGGATCACTAATGTGGAGTCAATTCCAGCTCGGGCAGCCACGAGTTCTCAAACCACCCTGATTGGCGTTTACGAGAGAATGGATGATGACTTCAACTCTATGAAAAAGGGCAAGTTCAAGAATTTCATGCCTTTGTCATCTGCACCATTGAGCAATGATGAGTTTGATAAGATGATTGACTCAGAGTTAAGTACAGGACTGAATGGGTTGGATCTGTCACACACGGCAGACTCAGCCATCTCGAAACGGTTTGAACCATATACTCCATCGTTGATGACTGAGCTGAATGACTTGGATAATGACCCAACCACATCGCAACTTTCCCAATTAATGAAACGTTTGGTTGAACAACCAGAATCGTTGACCGCAGTGGTTAACGAAACCTTGACATTTAGGGTTATCCGCTGGATCCAAACTTATCACAGTATCGATATCCTACATCAGTGTTTGAAGCTCCTGTCGAAGATTTCCACTATTGACTCGTCTTACCTTGTCGATATGGGTGGTCTTCCGATCTTGTCGAAGTTGATTCATAAAGCTTATCCTCCCTCCATAAGGGCAGTCTGCATTTCCACATTAAAATGGGTACTTGTTGATGATCTTCACTTGAGGATTTTTATTCAATGTGGCTGCCTAACTAATGTCCTCCCACTACTACATGAAAGTTACCAAGACAACAAGGATGTGTTGTTTTTTGCCACTTCCCTTGTCTCGAGGCTTTTCAGCAGCAAGCTGACTCCTAAATCTTCTGTGATCTTGTTGTTGTCTTCTTCTGACCATATTTTGGATTGGTTGTCTGTTGCTCTCCTACAGTCAGTCAGTGCCAAAGACATGGTGTTTGTTGACAACATCATGGGAATAATTGCTGAGCTACAAGGTTCTAAGGTCTTCCCGATTGATCAAATTTTCCTAAGTTCCCTCTACGAAGTCTACGACAAACTTCCTCTACAGCACCAAGCTACTGCAGTTGAATTTTTGAAGCATGTCGACGTATCAGTATTCGCCGACAATGTCGAGTTATTGAAGTTCATGGTGAAAGTTTTGAAAGGAGGAATCACCCATCCTGCCAATCATGAGCTTTACAGCCGACTTATGTGGGTTTCAAGCTCAATGATCTTCAATATTTGTCATTTGGACCTTGAAATGCAGAACAAATTAGTTACTATGGACGCAATTACAACATTTAGAACGATCATCTCACTGGACCTTCCATGCTCTGAGATCGTTATTCCATTGATTTGTGAACTACCGATGAACCCGAATATTGCACCTTTAACGATCCGTGATGGTCTCCTAATTGATTACCAGAAACTTCTATGCAGTCCAACTTGGCAGGCAAACTCTATGGACGCATTGACCTCCTTGCATGAAAAACAAGGAGGGGACCAAGTATCCCTGCTATTGGTCAACGACTCATCAAAGTCATTACGTGTTGCCATCCTTGCCAATGGTGTACTGAACTATGATATGTTCTTGGAAAAACTTGTTAGATTCCTGGGTCATGTGAGGCCCTCCACTTCATTGAAGCAATTGAGGGTATCATTCTCTGAGGATCCCGAAATCATTGACTCCATCATTAGTCAAATCTCAAATGAGCTTATGGAGGACACAGCAATCAGAGTCAGCTTGTTCAAGTTATTGAAGATACTTGTCCCTGATAATCACACTGACCCAAACTTTGCCAAGATCGTCAAATTTGCCAAAAGCTTCCAGACTAATAATGTGCTTTTGATTGAAAGATTGGTAAAGGAGATTGTGGAATTGGGAGCAAGTTCCAGTGGTCATTGAGTACCTGTAAAGACTAATCTGGAATGAACTAATGCATTACGAAGTAATATGAACCATTATAGACTCTATCAATATGTAATCTACAGCTTTGAAATAAGAAGAGAAACTAGCGATTTGTATATTTATCATTTGCTAACAGCACATATAGTACTACTATATTATACTGCTTAATCTAGCAGCAGGCACTAGGACGTGACGTTTATATTACTATAAGCCATCACGACGTACGGATCAAGCTGTACGTATATCGTTTTCGGAAAAACAGCGCCGCCCAACTGCATGCACTAGATGATCACCGCCCCGTATTATAATATATAATGTGAAATGATGTGATTGGTTCTAGAACAGAGCATCAATCCTTCAAGGTTTCAACAGTATATGATGAGCAACAATCATGAAGCAATGTTCATTGTGATGATTAATATACTTACATCATTGAAACTTTAATATTGAAGAATGAAGGAGATTGAATTACATGAGTCAAATAGCTACAACGAGTATTATAAATATCGTTGATGTTGCCAAATCTTTTATCCAAATTACTTTTATACTTTATCGAAATATATTGCCAAATAGCCAAATAGCCAAATTCAATAGTAGAGTCCTTCGATCAACTCTTACTATTTCACATATTTATAATATTAATTACGTGACGTCATTTTATTTCAACGCAGTGTGTCATTATTATTAAAATTTTATGTATTATAATGCATGACTAGTGCCAACAATTACCGACGGTAAATACGTCGGTATGAGTATTATCGCCGCGAGTATCATCCTAAAGCACTGTACAGCTAGTTCAACAAATATCGGTTACTCTTATTAACTCAATGAGTACGCCCGCGTCATACATACATATATATATATATTGTAGGCAGTAAGTGCATTATTCATTATTCATAGAAAGTTTTGGGCAAGCCACATATTCTCCCTTCTAAGTTCTCACGTCACTCTGTGGGACAAGCACAGGTCCTCTCGAAGAAAATGGAGCGATCCCTCAAAATAACGTTTCATCTTGTTAGCGTAATGGGCCCTCTTGCGCTTGTCTCCAGCATCAAACAGGCGCGTGTGTGAGAAGTCCAGCAGGAAAACATCGCCGCTGGATGTCACTCGGATATGACAAGGCTTCCCAAGATCCTGGTGCACGATACCCAGCCCAGCCAATTCCTCAATCATCAAGAACCCATTCTCAAGCGCCTTGATGTAGTTGTCAGCACAGACACCTCTCCTGTCAGAATCCGGGATGTACGACTGCAGCACGAAAGTGCCAAAAGTCGCCGGTGGCATGTACTTGTCCCTGTTGGGATACGGCAATGGATCCAAGGTCCCTGATCCAAGAAGTACGGGCACGTTGATCTGCCGGTCCCTGTGGGCAAGGTTGTGTCTGTAGATCATGTTCAGCACCCTAACCTCTCGTTTGTAGTGCGTCTTGAACACATTGTCATAGTATTCGTCTGGTG